>LZPO01007949.1:341817-355009 GCA_001675575.1 Neotoma lepida
AAGGGTGCAGTGCTGATATAAGACTTCTCACACCTCTGTTGAGAAACATTCACAGCCAAAAACTCAGGGGACCTACTGTAGATGAAGAGCAGCATGTCTCCTGATTGAATAATAGAGCACTGGAGACCACTCATATAAACGAAGGGTATATACTGGTATCCTTATTATATACCTAAACACCCAGCTGCAGAAAAGGAAAGGATTCCACGGTACATAAGCTCCTCTGCTTGTTGCACAAATAAATGCTCTTATCCTATTCTGCAGCTGTGAATATAGTAAATTACTAACACTACCACACTCAACCCCCAGCTACCAGAAAAAGTTGCAGGGGCAAGGCTTACTCAAAGGCATAAGGCCAGTGCATCAAATAGAGGTCCAGATACTCCAATTGTAGGTCAGCCAATGTCTTCCGGAGGGCAGCTTCTACATCCTCAGGGTGGTGCTTAGTGTTCCACAGCTTGGATGTCACAAACAGCTCCTCTCGAGGCACTGCCTGTGACAGAGGCAGAGCCCACTGTGAGAAGAGCCTTGGGCACCCAACCTAACCTACCCACACCTATGAGAGAAGAACAGAAGTATGCCCGAGAATGTGACCCAATGCAAAATCATAAACTTAAAATATGAGGTTTTCTTTTTAATGACATCATGTAATTTTCAAGTATGAACTTTACACATGACAATGTCAAAACTGGACATGCTGGGAGCTGACATGCTGCCAGTTCCCCTCATCCAAGACCAAGTCCCAGCTTACGCTCTAAGTTCTCATNTCCCATTTGTGTTCCCAGTTCTCACCTTGCCTGGCCCCACATTTTCCTTCAAGGCTTCCCCAATTTCAGTCTCGTTGCCATAGACAGCAGCACAATCAATGTGGCGGTAACCTACACTAAGGGCATATTTGATGGCTGCTTTCACCTGCCAGGAGGGAAACAGAGATGTTAGTTCCACTGGTCTGAGCTGGTAAGGGAGAAGGGTTATATGAAGGTCACCCATGCAGATCAGAGGGAGAAGATGAAAAATGATCCTAGGCTAGAGATATATCTCAGATGGTAGAATGCTTGCCTAGCATGTATGAAGTCCTAAATTTGATCCCTAGAATAAACAGAGTGTGCTGGGTTATGCCTGTAAATCAGCACTCAGGAGATAAAGGCAGGAGGATCAGAAGTTTAAGCTCAGATCTGGAGAAATGGCTCTGCTCTTCCAGAGGACCTGGGTGCAGTTCGCAGCATCTACAAGGTGGCACACAATCTTCTAAAACTCTGGTTCAGGCGATTAGATGTTGTCTTCTGACCTCTGTGAGCACCAGGTACACACATGGTATACATACATATACAAAGGCAAAACATTCATAAACAAAACATAAAATAAATACATCTAAATTAAAAAAAAAGTTTGCCTCAAATGCCTTGAATCCCAGAACTCAGGCGGCAGAAGCAAGAAGATCTTTGTGAGTTTAAGGCCAGCCTGGTCTACAGAGCTAGTTCCAGGACAGCCAGGGCTACACAGAGAAATCTTGTCTCAAAAAACAAAACAAAACAAAATTCAATTAAAAATTTTTCCTAACTCGCTGGGCAGTGGTGACACACATCTTTAATCCCAGCACTCAGGAGGCAGAAGCAGGTGGATCTCTGTGAGTTCGAGGCCAGCATAGTCTACAAAGTGAGTTCCAAGACAGCCAGGGCTACACAGATAAACCCTGTCTCAAAAACAAACAAACAAACAAAAATCCTAACTCTTGTCTATACAGTTGACCCAGTAACTTCCTAAGCTTTAGAGTAGACTCCCAACTCCAAAATATGCACTTGAGAAGGGTCCANTTCTCAATAAGCTAAGTGTGTAGGACAGAAGATGTAATCACAACACAGGGTGGTAAGTAATATATTGGGACTCAGAGCTCAGGCCTAGAAACAGAGACTTCAACTCTGCCACAGTACTATGCAGAGATGCTCTACAGGCTTCAGTCCCTCCTGAGTTAGCTGGAGAAACTAAGAGTTCATGGTTGCCCCTTAAGCCCTCATCTCTTCCCACTACCCTATCCTTACCAGAAACATAATAGGGGTTACTGGGGAAAATACAGGGCACTTTTTGCAAATCCCTCCTACTCCCTGACAGAGACCCAAGAAGTCTCCTTCCTCTTCCCATTCCCTCACCTGGCCAGGCTCACTCTTCCATGTCCCCAGACCAATCAGAGGCATCTTCTGTCCACTGTGCAGGAGGACACTGGAAGCCATCATCCCCTAAAATACAGATAGGAAAAAAATGGTGAGGAAGTTAGTGCTGCCTTGAGCCTAGCCATCCACTGCTGCAAAACATGGTTCAGAAAAGGGGTAGATAGGAGTGGTAGCAGATGTGGGAAGCAAACACCTCGTTATATATGGGCTTGTGAGCAGAGACAGAGACAAGGTACCTGAAATCAACCAAATCCAGTAGCTCTTGGATAAACACTAACGAGGCTACTAGCCTGGCTGGCCTTCATAAAGCAAGGCTAAAGACCAGCATTCAAAAGCTACAGTTTCTGAGGGTGAGAGAGTAGCTCAGTGGTACAACACTTGTCTAGCAATACACACATAACACAAACCCAACATAGAGATACAATCTATAATCTCAGCACTCAGGAAACTGAGGTAGGAAGATCAAAAGCTCCAAGCCAGCTTCTATCAAGAAATCAAAAACCTTTCCCAGCACTCAGAAGGCAGGCTGGTGGCTCTCTGAGTTCGAGGCGAGCCTGGTCTACATAGTGGTAGGATGGCCAGGGCTATTAAAAAACAACAGTCCAGGAAGTGGTGGCGCACGCCTTTAATCCCAGCACTCGGGAGGCAGAGGCAGGCGGATCTCTGTGAGTTCGAGGCCAGCCTGGGCTACAGAGTGAGTTCCAAGAAAGGCGCAAAGCTACACAGAGAAACCCTGTCTCAAAAAACCAAAAACCAACAACCAAAAACTAAACCAAAACAGAAACAAGTTCCAATAAAAGCAAAGCACCAGACAAATACACCAGGTCTCAAGCCGTGCAGGACAGACAAAGGCCATTATGAGACAGAGTTCCACAGCAGAGCAGGGCCACAAAAGGATGGCTCCTCTGAGGATGAAATGAATATCCCCAGCAGGAACATTTCAAATTCAGAAACGGAAGCTTTCTAACACAGAGAGAGACGGTCTGAATTCCTCTCACACATGATTGGCCAAGTTCAGAAGCCTAAGCTGGCTCCTTCAAGCAAAATATACTACTTCCCATTTTTCAGATGAGAAAATAGGATCACAAAGGTAAATTTATTTGTCCCATGTAGACAGCAAAGTGGAAGAATTAAGGATATAAGGAAAAGCTTCAAAAGAGACAGGTAAACAAATCTATAAAAAATTTATCTTGCTGGGCAGTGGTGAGCACACCTTTAATCCCAGCACTCAAGAGGCAGAGGTAGGTGGATCTCTGTGAGTTTGAGGCCAGCCTGGTCTACAAAGTGAGTTCCAGGACAGGCTCCAAAGCTACACAGAGAAACCCTGTCTTGGGGAGAAAAAAAAATCTCTTGTACGGCATGGTGGCAAATGCCTTTCATCCCAGCACTTTTAGAGGCATGGCATATGCCTTTCATCCAGGCACTTGAGAGGCAGGGGCAGGCAGATCTCTGAATTTGAAGCCAGCCTGTTTACATAACAAATTTTAGGCCAACCAGAGCTATATATAGTAAACTCTATCTCAATAAATAAATAAATTATATATATACCCATATATATATATATATGTATAAGTATATCCCTTATAATAGACATATATATGATGTCCTACAGAAAAGGAAATGAATTCTACAAAACAAAGGAGTATTAATTATTGATTCTAGTTTTTAAGATGTCTGAATGGAGACTAGAGAGATGGCTCAGAGGTTAAAATCACTAGTTGCTTTTCTAGAGGACCCAAGTTGGATTGCCAACACCATGGCAGCTCACACCACCTGTAATTCCAGATACAATGCTTTCTGGCCTCCTCACACATTGCATGTACATGGTACACAGACATATATAGAAGCAAAATGATAAAATTAAACTTTTGGAGGAAAAAAAAAAGAATGTATTGGAGGGCTCAGTGGATAAATGACTTGATGACCTGAGTTTGATCACAAGGACCCACATGGTGGCAGAAGAATGCTGATCCCACAAGTTGTCTCTGACCTCTACAAGACACTCACACAAATAAATGTAATAACAACAACAAAAAGAATGTGCTCAGGTAATCCCAGGATTAAGGAAGCTGAGACAGCAGGATCACTGTGAGTTCAAGACCAGACTGAGAGGCCTGGCAGGACTGTGTCAAAATAAAACTGAAAAAGGGAAGCTGGAGATGACTCAGTTGGTAAAGTACTTGCCATTCAAACATGAGAATCCTAGCACCCACGGAAAAGCCAGGCATGATGTTATCTCCATACACATTTGTAGCAGGCACTATTTTTTTTAAATGTGCATTAATATTTTACCATGGGAAGTTTCGAGTCCCCTGAAACTGCAGTTACAGAGAGTTGTGAGCTATCATGTGGGTGCTGGGACTTGAACCAGGGTCCTCTGGAAGAGCAGTCAGTGCTCTTAACCACTGAGCCATCTCTCCAGCCCCTCTCCATACACATATCTCTGAACACAAACATGTATATAAAAGCACACAAAATCAATCAATCAATATATCTCTCTCTCCATTTTTCCCTCTCTTTGGATTTTCTTTTTCTTTTTTTTTTATAGATTTATTTATTTAATTATACAGTGTTCTGTCTGCATATATTCCTGCAGGCCAGAAGAGGGCACCAGATCTCATTATAGATGGGTATAAGCCACCATGTGGTTGCTGGGAATTGAACCCAGGACCTCTGGAAGAAACAGCCAGTGCCCTTAACCTCTGAGCCATCTCTCCAGCCCTCCTTTGGTTTTTCAAGATAGCGTTTCTCTGTGTAACAGCTCTGGCTGTCCTGAAACTCACTTTGTAGACCAGACTGGTAAATACATCTCTTAAAAAAAAAAAAAAATCTGAAGGAGGGCTAAGACTATAGCCCTGTGATAAAAGTACACACCTGGCTGCTCAGGACCCTATGTTTAGTATCATAAAAAAACAAAAATAGAGAAATGTGCTGGTCTTTCCCAAGAGTCAAAGGCAAAAGGTCTTTCCTACAAGGGGAAACTAGACATATAACTTCAATACAGCACAAAAGTAGTGAAGCCGGGCTGGAGAAATGGCTCACAGGTTAAGAGCACTGACTGTTCTTCTAGAGGTCCTGAGTTCAATTCCCAGCAACCACATGGTGGCTCACAACCATCTGTAATGAGATCTGGTGCCCTCTTCTGTATAAATAATAAATAAATAAATCAAAAAAAGGAAAAAGAAAAAAAAAAGTAGTGAAGCCTAAGTCTAAGAAATTTTGAGCAGAACAGAACAGGTAATTGGAGCATGTGTCCACAAGCTGGGAGTGGAGCTCAGTCAGTAGAAAGCTGGCACAGCTTGCATTGTACCTTAGATTCAATCCCAGGATCATATAAACCATATTGTACAAGATGGTAATCCCAGTACCCAGGGGTAAAAGCAAAAGGATGAGAAATTCAAGGTTATCCTTTGCTACATAGCAAGTTGGAGGCCAGCATGGGCTATAAGAGACCTTATCTACAATGAGAGAGAAAAGGCCAGGTTTGGTGTTAGAGGCCTTTAATCCCAGCACTTGTGAGGCACTGGCAGAACAATCTCTGTGTTTGAGGCCAGCCTGGTCTACAGAGCAAGTTCTAGGACAGTGAGGACAACATAGAGAGAGACCCTGTTTTAAACAAAATACAACAAAACAAGTAAAAGACAGACCTGATGGTAACAAGCCTGTAATCCCAGCCATTTTGGGAGGATGAGGCAGGAGGATTGCAAGTTCAAGACCTACCTGGGCTACAGAGTGAAATGAAAGCCATTCTAGAAAATACAGTGAAACCTTATCTCAAAATAAAAAAGTAAAAACAGGTCTGGGGACATAATGATAAACCAGCCGCTGCCTCCGTAGACTTGAAAGTCATCTAATAGTAAGGACAAAATAGATTCAATCCTGTTTATGATCAAATCTGTTTCTCAAGGATTAGGCTATGTCCCACCTGTAACTTTACCTACAAATGGGTCTGTACTGCCTGTTCCAGGAAATGGCAACCTGCCTTTGTTTCAAAAGGTTGTTATGACTACATTGTTATGACCACCTTGTTATGTTCTGCTTCTGTAATCCTATTTCCCTGCCAAATCCCTCATTTGGAAATCCCCTACCCTGAACTATAAAAACCTTATCTTCCCCACATCCAATGCTGATCTCTTGAACTCCACCTTAGGGGGAGGTAGCTATGTACACAAATTATTCGTAAATAAATTGATCAAAATATAAATAAATTAATTGACTGCTTTAATTAATTTGGCCATGATGATTTGGGTTGATGGTCTTTCACCTCTTTGGGATTAACATCTTTAGGATTATCAATAGCTCAGTGGTGGAATACTGACCTAACATGTTTGGGACCCAGTAAGTGGGGAAGAGAATGAACTGGAGTTATCAAAAAGAGAAGGGAGAAGGAATATTTTACTCCAAGAGCCAATGGAGTAGAAATCACCTTTCCCCTTGATCTATCAGCACCATAAATATGCTCCTGGGACTGACCTACCTGCCAGTAATATCTTCATAAATATGAACTTTGTTCCCCAAGTTCTGAAAGATGTATGGGAAGGTAGGTAATAATACAATTTGTGAGTAAAACAGACACACCAAAATTGTCTTCCTGGTATTCCTGACTGAAAGAATTTTATAGCCTAGCAAAACTTAAATATAAAAGCCATTCTTTCTGCCGGGTGTGGTGGCGCATGCCTTTAATCCCAGCACTCTGGAGGCAGAGGAAGGTGGATGGATCTCTGTGAGTTGGAGGCCAACCTGGTCTACAAAGTAAGTTCCAGGACAGCTAGAACAAGAAAAAACCCTATCTCGACAAACAAAAAATTTTTAAAAAGCCATTCTTTCTGCTAAAACTACAACAAAACCAGTCAATCCAGGCAGCAAACCAAACTGCCAAGTGCAATGATCTTTGTAACCACAGACTTCCTAGGGATCAAGCAAACAGCTCTATGGCTAAGTTCCTGCAGGGGCTTGATATGAAACATTAACCTGTTTACTTCTCTCAGGTTTCTCCCAGTGCATGAGAAGGCTCTGAAATTATGAGGGTGGAGACTGAACAAAGGCCTAGCTTATAGGGAACATGGAAGAAACCTTAATCTTGCTTCTTCATTCCTTTTGCAGGAGAAACTAAAAACCAAAGGAATAGGATAAAAGGCAGGAAGAACAAACAAACAAAGATCTGTAAAGAATAAGAACTTCCGAGAAGGGAATGGAAAGGCCACAGCAGAAGACAGATTCCTATCAGGTCAGAAAGTAATCCTTCGTTGGCTCGTGATTTTCTAGTAGTCTGCTTTATTCCAGCATAGCCCAGTAGAGCTGCTGACAAGACAAAAAGAAAGTGTTTCCTGACTTTGAGGACCTTCCCTCTGCCTCCACCAATGCCAGTGTCCTTTGAGTTTTTCCCATCCTCTTTTCTTTCCTTTGGTGAAATCTGTGTTTTCAGAAACCATCTAAAACCCTGACTTTTCCTACATCANTTTAGTATGCTTAGTTCTTCTGCGCCTTCTGCCAGAATGAACCACAGGTGCCCGAGGGTGCAGAATAGTCCAGGATTTAGAGTTGCACAAACCAGGTTTGAATCTCAGCTCCACTATGTCAAGAGATACTGCATCTAAAGCAGTATCTGACTCATTCTCTTCTCTCTGTACACTCAACTCACCAGAGACGCAAAGCCTTGGATAGCAAGTATTAAAACAAATCAGACAACATATTCACAGTATTATTCGTAGAACTCGTTAAAAAGTTATCTAATGTGGGCTGGAAAGATGGCTCAGTGGTTAAGAGCACTGTCTCTTCTTCCAGAAGACCCGGGTTCAATTCCCAGCACCCACATGGCAGCTCACAACTGTCTATAACTCTAGTTCCTGGGTATCTGACACTCTCACAATGCAAATAAAGATAAATAAATTATAAAAAAAAAAAAAGTTATCTAATGGGCAACCTGAATTCAATCCTGAGTATCCATCCATGGTAGAAAGAAAGAACCAATGCCTGAAGTTACCCTCTGACCTCCACACCCACTGATAGAGTAATAACAAAATAAGGGGGCTTTTATCTTCTCCTGCACATCTAAGAACTCTGCTTGAAAATCATTCTAAATATGTAATATTGGCNCACATTTGTTCTGTTTGCTGCATTGTTAGGTCACTGCCTCGAAGTGGTAGCTCCCACCTTTAATCCCAGCACTTGGGAGGCAGAGGCAGGTAGTTCATGGCCATCCTGGTCTACAGAGTGACCAGGAGAGCCAGGGATACACAGAGAAACCCTGTCTTGAAAAACAAATTAAAAACTCCTGTTAGAAGCCAGACATTGGGAGGCAGAGTTGGGGTGGGTGAGACTGACCCAAAACAAACAAAATAAATAATAATAATAAACATACAAGCCCAAAACCTTCAATGCTCCAAAAATATGTACTTCCTGAGTTAGGTGTGATGGTGCACATCCTAGGCTAAGTAAGGCAAGACGTCACAAGTTCATGGTAACACTACACTACATANTAAGACCCTGTCTCAAAAACACCAAAAGTAAATAAATATATACATTTCCTGAGACTGGGATATAAATCTTACACCAGCCTCCACTGTCCCTGCCCTAGCTATGACCACTACCATCCCTTGACTAAACCAGCCACTACTTTTAATTTGGACTTGTTCAAAATCCAGTCACCAAATCCAGTCACGTGACTCCTTGGCTCACAGTGTTCGGCAATTCTCCCCAGATTAAAGTCCAGACTCCTTTAAAACCTGGCTCTCACATTGCTCATTTCCCCACCTCTTCATTTCAGACTCTGAAACAAGCAGCACTTGACTCCCAGGTCTCTGCACATTTTCTTCCCAAACTTCACACCTGCCTAGCTAATTGTTACTTACCATTGAGCTAGCACTTGCAATTTTTGTTTGTTTGTTTGTTTTTTGTTTTTTTTATTTTGAGAGATGGTTTCTCTGTGTAGCTTTGGAGCCTGTTCTGGAACTCACTCTGTAGACCAGGCTGGCCTCGAACTCACAGAGATCCACCTGCCTCCCCAGTGCTGGGATTAAAATTCTGGGCTGGAGGTGTAGTTCAGCTGGTAATGTGCTTGTCCTGGGATTTGATAATCCCCAGCACTTCATAAAACCCAGCACGGTGACAAACTCCTACAATTCCAGCACTCAGAAGGCAGAGGCAGGAAGATCAGAGGATTCAAGGTCAACCTTGGACTACATATCACAAGTTCAAGGCAAGACAAAGATATAAGGGACCCTGTCTCTGCGGTTGGAGAGATGGCTCGGTTGTTTAACTCTTGTTTCTCTCACAGAACACCTGGGTTTGATTCCCAGAACCCACATACCGGCTGACAACCATCCATAATTGCAGCGCCAGTGGATCCGTTGCCTTCTGACCTCCATAGGCACCAGGTACCCACATGGTGCACAAACATACATGCAGACAAAACATTAATAGGCATAAAATAAATCAATCTTTAGAAAACATTGTTAAGAGACTCTGTCTGAAAAAAGTACATATAAATAATAAACAATCCCACCGGACCAGAAAGGATCATATTAAAATTAAACCTGTATTACAGGTGGAAAAAAATGGAACCTTGGAAAAGTAACAGGCCTGATCAGACCTAGGGAGGTCCTACAGTCCTGACTAGGATCAGTCTAAATGGTACAGTCCATTAATAGTAGACTCGATGATGTGAAGGTTCGGGTATTTTCACTCGAAGGTTCGGGTATTTTCACTTTAAAAGAGCTCCTTGGAAACAGGATATATATAACATGTCCAAGCTTTCTCAAACCCAAGGCGACGGCTTGATCAAGCTAACTTCTCGCTCCCATTTCCGCCACTTCCTAGAAACATCCCTGCAACCGCCATTAGGCAGAGGCCCTAGAAATGTCGTGCAGTTGAGAAAACAAAGAGACGGCAACAAAAATTTTCAAAGCACTTGATATAAACCAGGCACATTCAAAGGTTTATCCCAGTTCTCGCTACAGCACCGATGTTCCTACTCATTCTAACTCTAAGGAAACAAGAGGTCGAGAGAAACAAACGTTATCTGAGAACAAACAGAATAGGAGGAAGAGCTCAAATCCGGAACTAAATCGTAAATCACATCCGTCTAAACGCCGACGCTCTCCGCTCAATCTCGGGGCCGACTCCGGCTTCTCCCTCAGGAAAAAAAAAGGGGGGGGGGCAGCAGTAGGAAGAACTCACCTTGGCAGTGAGCGCAGGCGACGGAGAACACGATGTGGCTAGAATTGAGCTCTGCACTCCAGTACTGGGCCGGCAGGATTGAGCTTAAGTCCGGCGGTGAAGACGAAACCCCACCCCAAGGAGGAGCGAGGGCCCGGCTTCCAGAATCACGAGCGGGACGGCCTAGCCCCCCGCTGTCCTGTGAGGTCGAACCGCCCGAAGAAGCCAGAGCAGGGACTTTGCACATCCCTCCCTTGGGAACCTCAAACTCCACAGCGAGCTTCTAGAAGGGTCGGGGTCCTCAAACTGTGCATGCGCACAGGCTACGTGGACCGTCCTGGGCGCTGGCCACGCCTCCAACCGTCCCACAGTGCACCGCGCAAGCACCTCTCTAGGCATAGATTCCTGTATTTCCTGAAGAATAAGATCCTCTATGCTACCTACTGGGCCCTTCTAGCCGCCTGTTCTTGTTGCTCTAGAGTGATGGCCGGATTCTCAGAGCGGCCTCCACACAAAGTTTGACCAGAATACTGAAAATCTGCCCTCTGCAGACCCCGTTCTAGAAAGTTACTCATCTCTCAGTCAATACCTTGCACTGGCACTGTGCTAAAGACCTCATGAATATGGGCTGGGGATAGAGCTAAATTACTACAGTGCTTGCTTAACGTAAAGTTCTGGGTTCAAAATCCCAGCAATACATAAAACCGGGTTGTGATGCCAGCACTCCAGGAGGGTCAGAAGTTCCAANTTGCTGAGGATGTAGTTCGGTTGGGAGAGCTCTTGCCTATTATGCTCNGGGCTCAAACCTCAGCCCTACATTGTGGTGGCTGTGCTTCCATCTGAGCCCTTGGGATGNGAGGGCAGCAAGATTAGGAGTTCAAGGCCATCCTCTCCTACCTACATAATGAATTTGAGGCCAGCCTGGGATATATGAGACCCTTGCTTAAAAAAAAATAAAAATAGAATGCAAAGAAGCCATCCTCTCCTACACTGGAGAGATGGAGGTAAGCAGAATCAGAAGGTTCCAAGTTTTTTGCCTCCTACACAGTGAGTTTGAAGCCAGCTTGAGATTCATGATCTCCTATCTTAAAAGGAAAAATTTGGAGCTATAGAGATGGCTGAGGGGNACAAGGACGGTGAAGAACACTTGCTGCTTTTTCAGAAAACTCAAGTTCAGTTCCCAGCACTCATGTCAGGAGGCTTACAACTATCTGTAACTCCAGCTATAGGAAATTTAACACCCTTCTCTGGCCTCCATGAGCACCTGCATACAGGTGATGCACATAGAGATAAATAAAAATAATTCATAAATAGAATTTAATTGAATCATCATGATATACAACTCTAGGCATTTTGTTTGTTTGCTTAGAGGTTGTTTTATGGGTTTTTTGTTTGTTTGTTTGTTTGTTTGTTTTTGGTTTTTCGAAACATGGTTTCTCTGTGTAACATTCCTGGCTGTCCTGGAACTCACTTTGTAGACAAGACTGGCCTGGAACTCACAGAGATTTGCCTGCCTCTGCCTCCCNAGTCCTGGGATTAAAGGTATGCACTAGATTTTTTTCTTTTCTGTTTAAAAAATTATTTNATTGGGGCTGAGAGATGCCTCAGTGGTTAAGAGCACTGGCTGCTCTTCTAGAGGACCCGGGTTCAATTCCCAGCACCTACACGGCAATTCTCAACTGTCTGTAACTCAAAGATCTGAGACCCTCACACAGATATACATGTGGGCAAAACAACAATGCACATAAAATAAAAATAAAAACTATTTTTAAAAAATTATGCAGGGCATGGTGGTGTACATCTTTAATCCCAGAGCTTGGGAGACAAGCAAGCAGATCTCTGAGAGCTTGAGGCCAGCATGGACTGAAAAGCAAGTTCCAGGAGAGCCAGGGCTATACAGAGAAACCCTGTTTCAAAAAAAATAATAAATAATAATAATAATAAATTATTTTATTACCAGGTGGTGGTGGTGCAAGCCTTTAATCCCAGTGCTCAGGAGGCTGAAGCAGGCAGACCTCTGAGTTTGAGGCCAGTCTGGTCTACTGAGTGAGTTCCAGGATAGCCAGGGTTCTACAGAGAAACCCTGTCTCGAAAAAAATTATTTTTATGTGTATGTGTGTGTGCCTTAGTATATGTCTGTGTACCACATCAATGCAGGAGCCTGAGGAGGTCAGAACTGACCTAGACCAAGAGGGCATTCTTCAGGGACAGGTCCTGAGAGAGAGGACCAAGAGATGAGAAGANAAGGAAAAAGATAAGTTTGGGATGGGAGGTCTTGCACAAGCTATGTCTTATGCCAAGCAAGCCTATTAGGAAGTACAGCATCTTATATACTATTTTCAGGGGAGAAATGGGACAGAGTCAGCATAAACTATCATACAGTGGACTAAGTCAGAGAGAAGCTAATCAAATAATGTTGCATAAGGGGAACACAGANTATCTTCAAAACATTATAGACCAAGCACACTGAAGCCTTCAGACTGATAACTGTAGCNCCATACTGTGGGAAGAGTTGGGTTCTCAGAATCTGAAGCTGCAGCTCCCCCAAGGCCCTGGCTTCAGGCCATACTTGCCTTGCCAAGCATGTTCCTGCTTTTCAGAAAAGCTGTGTTCCTTCTCCATACATCAGGGCCTCAGGAAAAGCCTCGATCAATCTGGCCCTCAACAAGAAGATGTCCAATCCCCTGGAACTGGGTTAGTGATGGTTGTGAGCTGTTGTTTGGGTGCTGGGAACATCATTATTTTGCCAAGGAATAAGTTTTACAGAGTAGGTTATCTATTTTAGGGACTGTACAAGGCAAGCATTGGTCATTCTCTCTCTCTGTCTCTCTCTTTCTCTCTCTGTCTCTCTCTCTCTTTCTCTCTCT
>LZPO01007949.1:391521-403667 GCA_001675575.1 Neotoma lepida
TGGTTTTTTTCGAGACAGAGTTTCTCTGTGTAGCTTTGGCACCTTTCCTGGAACTTACTCGGTTGCCCAGGCTGGCCTTGAACTCACAGAGATCCGCCTGCCTCTGCCTCCCGTGTGCTGGAATTAAAGGTGTGCGCCACCACCNCCTGGAGTGTGCTTAATTTTAAATACATATTTATTGTATGTGTTGTGTTTGAATGTTTGCATACGTGTATGTATGTGTACCACTTGTGCCCATTGGATCCCCTGGAACTGGAGTTAAAAATGTTATGAGGCACCATTTCCAGTGCTGAGAATCAAATTCGGTCCTCTGGAGAGGGCAGCCAGTGTTCTTAATCTCTGAGTCATCTCTCCAACCCCTTGATTTTTTTTTTTCTTAATTTTAATTTGTTTTTTAAAGATGAGATTACTTGTTTGATAATTTATTTTTTTAATGGGTTCTGGGGCTCAAATTCAGGTGCTCATACTGGCAAGAGCATCACTTTACTGACTGAGTCTTCTCAGCCTCTGTTTTTATTTTTGAAACAATTTTGTTATAATATAGCTCAAGTTGGCCTTGAATTTGCTATGTAGCTCAGGTTGGCTTCTTACTCTTGTTCCTCCTCTCAGCCTCCCGGGTACTAGAATTTATGGGTATGTGCCGCTATGCCTATCCTCCAACCTATTTTATTTTGGACATGGTGTCTGATAGCTGAGGATGTTCTTGTACTCCTGATCTACTGTTTCCACTTTTCTTTTAAGTTCACTACTCTTTCTGGTTTATGTGCTCNTGGGGATCAAACCCAGGGTTTTCTGCATGCTAGGCAAGCATGCTGCCAACTGAGCTGTCTCTATTTCTCATTGCATTGTTCAATGTAATGGTCACACTAATAGTAGGCTAGTATAACTCTTNTAGAACAGCCCATTCATTTTCTTAGGACTTCTGTGCAAAAATTTGACTTGTAATGCCTCTTTCTCAATCTTTCAATCTCTTCCNCCCAGGGGCCTCTTTATTATTGATGATAAAGGTATCCTTCGACAGATCACTATAAATGATCTTCCTGTTGGCCGCTCTGTGGATGAGATTCTGAGACTAGTCCAGGCCTTCCAGTTCACTGACAAGCATGGTGAAGGTAAGTTATCTGCCTGCTAATGAGACAGCAGTGTGGTAGGGTGCAAAGGCTATTGGGTAAAAGGGTAATTGTGTCTATGCAAGAAATGGAAGTCTATGGATTAGATTGGTCTGTGGGGGTGGGGTAATAGACAAGCCTGGAGAAGAAAGCAAAGGCTCTTGTTTAAACTTCATACTCTCCATCTCTGATGTGCTGTTTTGGAATCATTGACTGATGCAGATTTGAGGAGACAAATGGATCTTTGTAAGTTTGATACCAGCCTGGTCTACATAGTGAGTTCTAGGTCAGCCAGAGCTGCATAGTAAACCCTGTCTTAAAAAAAGAGAGAGAGAGAGAGAGAAAAGGAAATTTTTGTTTGTTTTTTGAGACAGGGTTTCTTTGTGTTACCGTGGCTGTTCTAAAACTGTTGACCTCAAACTCACAGAGATCCACCTGCCTCCGAGTGCTGGGATTAAATGCGTGCACCACACTTGGTGGAAAGTTTTTTTGTTTTTGACTTTTTTTTTTTAATGTATAAGGAGCTGGAAAGCTGAAGAGATGGACCAGAGATTAAGAGCACTGGTGGTCTTCCAGAGGACCCAGGTTCAATTCCCAGCATCCACACAGCAACTCGCAGCTGTCTGTAACTCCAGTTTCAGGGGATCTGGCACCCTCACACAGACATACATGTAGGCAAAACACCAATGCACATAAAATAAAAAAATAAATCCCTTCACCCCAGTCTACCCCCACCCCACCCCCAAAAGCCAAATTTAAGTCAATTTTGTGTTGCTCATCATATACTCATTAGAGCATGTTCAAACTCCTAGTGGCCATTCCCCCCTCCCCCCAAAGGAAAAGTGTATCTTTCTCCATCTGCACCCCTCCTAGAAGCCATGTACTGTGGAGAGCCATGTGGCAGCTGGTAAGGGGCAGGCCAGCTCACCTTTGTGCTAATGCCATGCCAGCAAGGGGTGGGGCTAACTCCTGAGCTCATGCCCACACAAGGCCACTTTGTGTTTTTGTTTGTTTGGTTTTTTGAAACAAGTCTCACTTGCCTGGAATTTGCTATGTAAACTAGGCTGGCCTTGAATTTCCAGAGATTTGCCTGCCTCTGCTGCTTGAGTGCTCTGGAGTAAGTGCACCATTCAAAATTTGTAGTCTAGGCTGGCCTGGAACTCATAATTCTCCTGCCTCCATTTCTTCAGCATATCCTGCCAGCATGTGCCACCACCACAAGACAGCCAGCCCTTTGTTCATGAAGGGTAGGGGGAGATACACAACACTGAGCAGGTTAATAATTAGTGCTAACTTTTTCTTGCAGTGTGCCCTGCTGGCTGGAAACCTGGCAGTGATACCATCAAGCCTGATGTCCAGCAGAGCAAAGAATATTTCTCTAAGCAGAAGTGAGCACTGGGCCATTTTTCTGCCAGGCTGCATTGGGCAGCCAGAAGAAAATCTCTTGTACTCTATTCGTGCTTAAACAAAAATGTGGCATGATTCAAGACATCCCTTTCCTACAGTACTGGGCAGTTAGCCTTTCTTCCACTATTGGGAATGGCCTGAGCTGTGTTGTGGGTCGCAGAAATCAACCTGTTCTTTTTTTCTTTTTTTAGTATCTATTAAACTTGATCTCTAAGAACTTGGTGATTCATTTTAAGGCAATATTAGATTTTTAAGAGGAATTTCTTTTTTAGGTGTAGATGAACGTGTGTGTGTGTGTGTGTGTGTGTGTGTGTGTGTGTATGTGTGAATGTGAAAGAGGGTGGGTGTTCTTCAGGTGCTGTTTACCTTTTTTTTTCAAACTTTTGTTTTTAAACTTCTGTGCATTGGTATAATAGTTCCAGAACTAGAGTTACAGACAGTTGTGAGCTGCCATGTGGGTGCTGGGAATTGAACCCAGGTCCTCTGGAAGAACAGCTAGTGCTCTTAACCACTAAGCTATCTCTCCAGGCACCCCCCCTCCTTTTTTTTTCAGGATCTATATGTATGAATCTTTTCCTTGCATATGCACCATATACCTGCCTGTTGGATCCCCTAGAACTCGGGTTATGGATTGCTGTGAGCCACAGTGTGAGTGCTGGGAATTGAACCTGGGTTCACTGCAAGAACAACAAGCAACAAGTGCTCCTAATCACTGAGCCATTTCTCCAGTCCCTTACTTTTTGAGGCAAGATCTCTTACCGATCTGGAACTTGACATGTAGATGTGGCTAGCAAGCTCTCAGGATCTGCTTCTCCAGTGGTGGCTGGCTAAATAAGCATGGCTTGCCACGCCAGGCTTATTTGATAGGAGTTCCTTGGACCTAACTCATTTCCTCATAAGAGCACTTTATGACTGAGCTATCTCCATAGCCTCTGCTATTCTTAAAAAAATTGGGTTTAAGAGTCACCTCGAGCCTGGCGGTGATGGCACACGCCTTTAATCCCAGCACTCGGGAGGCAGAGGCAGACAGATCTCTGAGTTCGAGGCCAGCCTGGGCTACAGAGGGAGTTACAGGAAAGGCGCTAAAGCTACACAGAGAAACCCTGTCTCAAAAAAACAAACAAACAAAAAAGTCGCTTCAGGACTGGAGGTATAGTTCTTGGTAGAGTGCTTGCCTGGTGTTCTGCTTTGCTTCTTGTGTTGTGTGTTAACTATTGTGACTAAAAGCAGGTGTGTGGGGGGTGAGAGGCAGATTTAAACAGTCCAGGATCAGCTGCTGCCTACGAATGGTACTGTGCACAGTGGACTGGGCCCTTCTAAGTCAATTAGCCACCCTCCCAAAAAAAGGGCCACAGAATGCCCACAGGCCAGTCTGTTTTAGGCAATTCCTCAATTGGGGTTTCCTCTCCCAGAAGACGAGTTTACTGTCAAGTTGACAGAAATTAACCAGTATGCCTAGTGTGCACAGAGCCTTGTGATCTAACCGTACTGCCACATAAGTGGTGTGGTGGGACATAATCTGTAATCCTAGTACTAGAGAAGTGAAGGCAAAAGAAAATATCAGAGGTTTACCTGTGTGGACAACACTCTACTCTCCACTACCCAGAACTCCAACATGACTGTAAGGATTTCATAAACACCTGATTTGATGTTTTACTATTTGACACTTGTTCCTTTTGGTTGCTACAGGGTTAGTAAACTCATTTGCAACCAAATGTAGATCACACTCTGGACAGAACACAGTGCAAGCACGTGGGTCTGAGTCTAATTCCCAACAACCACATAAAATGCCAGGACCAATGCTGTGTCTAATCTTAAATGCAGGGGAGGCAGGGAGACAGGCAGATTGCTAGAGCAATCAAACTAGATCTATCTGTGCAGAAGTGTAAGATCCTTAAACCTTTAGTGATAGCATACCATTTACTATAGGTCAGACAAGTTTCAAAGTAGTTTATTTAAATAATTACTTGACATAGCCCTATGTGGTAGGTACCATTTAAAGGGTGCATACCCTAGGATCCTCTAAATCAGTCGCTCTCAGCCTGTGGGTCAAGACCCCTTTGGGGGTTGAAGGGCGCTTCCACAGGGGTTGCCTAAGACCATCTGAAAACATTTACATTATGATTTATAACAGTAGCAAAATTAGTTATTTCAATAACAAAATAATTTTNTGGTTGGGGGTTACCACAACATAACTGTATTAGAGAGTTGCAGCATTAGGAAGATTGAAAACCATGACTCTACATAGTATCTTAGCACACTACACAAAAATAATAATGGGTATGAGTCCAGTATTTGAAGGCAGCTGTTGATTTTGAGTCTGCCTTGGCATGTGATTTGTTTTGACCAATGTAAANTGACTCTTAACTCTCTTTGAAGAGCTATTAATCAGGAAATAATACTCAAATAAAATGTGCTTCTTTTCACTGGGTGGTGGCAGCATGTTTTAATCCCAGCGCTTGGGAGGCAGAGGCAGGCAGATCTCTGAGTTAGAAGCTGGCCTGATCTACAGAGTGAGTTCTAGGACAGCCAGGACTACACAGAGAAACGCCGTCTTGAAAAACAAAAACAACAACAACAAAAAAAAACCTTGCTTTTCAAAACCCAAATTCTACCCCAAATAAATCTACCATAGGTGGGCTCCCACAGGGGAAAAGGTATCAAGGGCCTGGGGATACAGGTGGTGAGACACTGGGGCTAAGCCAGCTTCGTGACCTGCTGGAATTCTGAGGCTTGGTAAGCATGGAACTGGGGTGCTCAGATGTAGTGATAGGGTGTTCTGAGGGCTGGGCTAAGCCTAATAGNGCCAAGCGTTGGGCAGGTGGGGTGGAAAAGTAGATCTTCTGTTCTTCTGAATACCGTTCTTCAGGAGTCACAGCATCCCGGTAAGTCCAGTCACGCCAATGGAAATTGAAGCCTTCAAGCAGAGTGATGCGGCCAGCTCTTGTAGGCACACAGTCGGGGGGCTTTCTGGGTGGCAAATTTGGTACTTCAATCCCGGGCAGCAACATTACCCCTCGGATAGCAAACCAGCCCCCAAATCGGGGGTGTATGCACACACCTGCTATGTGCTGGGGAGAGGGCAAAGAAAAGCAGGGTTACAGAGGTCATTTTGACACTAGGTCCAATTACAATTATTGCAAGCTTTTTTTCCTTCAATTTATTTTTATGTGTGTTGAGTGTTTTGCCTTCATGCCAGCAGTACCTACAGAGGCCAGCAGAGGGTGTCATCTCCTGAAACAACTTACAGATGGTTTTAAGCAGCAATGTGGGTGCTGGGGATTGAATNCCTGTCACATGCAAGAGCAACAAATAGCCCTAACATTTGAGCTAATCTCTCTAGCTTCTATTTTTGTTCACATATTTCCCACTCAATGTACACTGATTTCATGCAGAAGTCTCTTTCCCTCTTTGTGTGTGTGTGTGTGTGTGTGTGTGTGTGTGTGTGTGTGTGTGTGTATACGTGTTCAAGATAGGGCTTCTCTTTGTAGCCCCGGCTGTCTTAGAACTCACTCTGTAGACCAGGCTGGCCTTGAACTCATATAGATCTACCTCTGTCTCTCAAGTGCTGGGATTAAAGGCATGTGCCACCACTGTCTGGCTCTTCCCCTCATTTTTGAGACATCTATTATTATGTGTATGTAAATGTGCCTATTGGGGATCAGAAGACAATTTCATGGATTTGGGTCTCTCTCACTTTTACATGGGTTCCAGAGGTCAAACTCAGGTTGGTATGCTTGTGTGGCACACAGTGCCTTTACCTCCATCTCACTGTCCCTGTCCTCTTCTTGACCACCTATTCATAGAATTATGACCTCAGGCAGCTTTCCAGTTTCATAACATTAGTCTCCTGATCACTACTCTGCCTTTGGATTTTCCTGAGACAGCCATGTAACACAAGTTTTAAGAACAAAGCAGGCAAGCNGGATAGTGGTGGCATATAACCAGTAGAGGCAAGATGGGTCTCTACAAGTTNGAGGCCAGTCTGGTCTACAGAGTGAGTTCCAGAACTGCCAGGGTTACACAGAAAAACCCTGTCTCAAAATCAAACAAAAAGACCAGATCAGGGCAGGCTTGGTTGTATATGCTTTTAATCCCAGTATTCAGGAGGCAGAGGCAGGCACTATATGAGTTCAAGGCCAGTGAGTTCTAAGACAGCCAGAGATGTAGAGAGACCTTGTNTCAAAAACAAAAACAGACCGGGAAGTTAGTGAGATGACTTAGTGAGTGAAGGTACGTGTAGCCAAGCCTAACAACCTCAGTTCATCCCCAAGGACCCACATGGTAGAAGGAGAGAACTGACTCTTGCATTGTCCTCTGACCTCCANAAGTATGTGCACACACAGTAAATATTTTTAAAACACTAAAAGGAACCAGATTTTTTGAACTGTTACGTCCTCAGGTAAACCAGAAAGCAGGTGAAGGGGNCAGAAAATACGTGGCCTATTTGTCAGGACCATAGATACTTTGTTCTGGGTTATGTATCAACTTCATTAAAGGAAGGTGAAGGACTGTGGGACCTCATAGGAATACTTGGAGGGGGGCTTTACTATTTTTCTCTCTTCAGTCCCCACTCATCCATTCCCATGTATTCTCTAACCTGGGTNCCCCATGGGTCAGCATCCACATCTTGTCGTTGGTAGTAGTAAGCAGCACCTGCCACATGGGCGGCGGTCTGGGCTAGAATCTTAGGGCGCCGGTTGGGGTGTACCTCATAGTCAGCAATGACTTCCATTTGCAGTTCTGGAAACTTCTGGAACAGAATAAGGGGCTCCTGTTAGCATGATGGAAGTCATGACTGTTCTACAAAGGCCTAAGTTGTGTATTAACATGGTCCTGTTCTCATAAGCCCATGGCTTGGTTTTTTGAGACAGGGTCAGAATGGCCTTGAACTTGCTATATATAGTCAAAGATAATCCTCCTGCCTCTACCTCCCTACTGCTGGGATTCTTCATTAAAAGCCCTGTTTGAAGGGAAAACACAACTTTAACCTAAGACACTACTAAGTGAAGGAAGTTGAAGTTCCTCTGCCCTCTCAGAAGGGCATGTGCTTGAAGAGAAATACAAAAGACCTTGCTCAGAGGCCTCCATTATCAGGANTTATTGAGCCTTGTCTTGCACAATTCTAGGATGGGAAGACCCTAAAATTTATATGTACAAATTTATGTGCATATAAACAAGTACAGGCTGGGAAATACTGTTCTGCCTTCAAAAGGCTCNANAGACAGCATAGAGCTTGTAAGCCCAGGGCAAAGGACAGTGAACTGTAGGTGAAAGTTTTGTCCGGCTCCCATGGCCACTCAGACCCAAGTAAACACACAGAGGCTTATATTATTTTTAAACTATGGCCGTGGCAGGTTTCTTGCCAGCTAGCTCTTACATCTTAAATTAACCCATTTCTATAAATCTATGTTGCCACGTGTTCCATGGCCATTACATGCTGCTCTCTGGACAGCAGGATGGCATCTGTTCAGCTCTGCTTTCTTCTTCCTTTCTCTCTAGTTAGAATGTCCCACCTAACCTTATTCTGCCTCACCATTGGCCAACAGCTTTATTTACCAACCAATCAGAGCAATACCTATTCACAGCATACAGAACAACATCACCATCAGTGAAGAATGCCTAAAAGATGTTGTNTTCACCCATATTCCAATTGGAGGTTAAGACTAGCCCGAGGTTCATATAGTTGTCCATCAGTATAGTCACCCTACAAAACTGATTTCAGATGGGGTGTCTGCTAAAGGNAAGGGTAAAACCTGGGTGTAAGAAAGCAGAATAGGTCAGGCGGTGGTGGCGCACGCCTTTAATTGCAGCATTCAGGAGGCAGAGGCAGGTGGATCTCTGTGAGCTCGAGGCCAGCCTGGGCTACTGAATGAGTTCCAGGAAAGGCAGGACTCTGTCTCTTATACACATCTAGATGTGTATAAGAGACAGAGCCTTACCTCTGTAACACTCCTCAGGTGGTAGGACACGCACTGATCCACGGGGTCTCTCAGTGGTTGGAGGTGATAGCTCTTCAAGAAGGGTTTGAGGGCTTTGTCAAACATAGCAGGTGTGCTGAGTACCAGGAAGGCTAGGGTAGGTCCTGGGAAGGGCAAGTGGAAGGCTGGAGGCAGGAGTTCATTGTACCACGCCACCTGGAACACAGAAAGCTCAGGTCTGGTTGGCAAGCAGCTTGGCCCTAACTAGGCCTTGGCTTTGTATTCAAGGCTTCATAACATTTTGCACCCNTCTCNATTTCATTCGTTCAAAGAATTTTCACTGATGCTATGTAATGTATGCATATTAACCTTGAATGGACAATCTGTCTCCAACTGACAGAGAGTTAGGTTAGGAAAGAGTTTATAAACAAACTAGAATAAATAGAAAGTGACAATTGGCCAGGTGGTGGTGGCACACACCTTTAATCCCAGCTCTTGGAAGGCAGAGGCAGGTGGATCTCTGTGAGTTCGAGGTCAGCCTGGTCAACAAACGGAGTTCCAGGACAGCCAGGACTATTACAGAGAAACCTTTTATTGAAAAATAAAAAAAAATAAATAAAAAATAAAAAATTTAAAAAGAAAGAAAGTGATAATTATGACCAGTTCTATGGCAGGACCAGATAAGCATCCTCTGACATTAGAAAAAAAACTGAAATCCAATCTTGGGGGCTGGTAAGGAAACTGAAGGTTGATGTGGAGGATAGAGAATCTGCTGTTTGTTTTTTTTATTTATTTGAGACAGGGTCTCACTATGTAGCCTTGCCAGTAGAAATGCACTCAGCCCACTGGGCTGTGGTGGCATTCCCACCACTGAGGAGGGGGTGGGGTCGTGCAGAGACAGGTGCATCTCTGAGCTTGAGGNCAGTCTAGTCTACAGAGTGAGTTCCAGGACAGCCAGGGCTACACAGAGAAACTCTGTCTCAGAAAACCAAAAAGAAAAAAAAGAAAGAAAAAGAAAAAAAAATGTACTAAGCACATTTGAGAAGAGCAGACTATCTCTGGAAGTGGAAGTGAAAAGGAGAAAGGCTTGAGAGATTAATAGAAGTGAGGTTGTGCTTGGCCTTAAATACCAACTTAAAAACTGACTCCCAATTTGGTGACAGTGAGGAGCAATTTAATTTAAAAGTAAAGTGCCGGGAGGTGTCACACTCCTTTAGTTCCAGCATTTGGGAGGCAGAGGCAGGTGGATCTCCTTGAGTTCGAGGCCAGCCTCGTCTACAGAGGGAGTTCCAGGACAGGTTCCAAAGCTACACAGAGAAACCCTGTCTCGAAAAAACAAACAAACAAAAAAAGTAAAGTGACCTGATAGTTTGGAAAGATCTGGCTGCAGTGTAGAGAATGGANTGGAGCCAAGATGGCAGCAAGGAGATTATAGTAATCCTAATGAGAGAAGTGTTCTGGGATACAGGATAGGTTGTTGGGCTCAAAAACTATTGGAAGATTCAGGGGATATTCATGATGGCTGTTGGATGTAGGGCTGGGAAGGTGAGTAGCAGGGCCTTATGATAACAGGCAGAGCTGCAGCTAACTCTGTTCAGAAGACTAGTTCCCATTACTCTCTCTCTCACACACACACACTTTTCAGACAGGGTCTCACTATATAGTCCTAGGTGATCTGGAGCTCCATATGTAGAACAGGCTGGGATAAAAGACTCCAGAGTGCTGGGGTCAAAGTCTTCCTCCACCACTCCTGTTCTTTCCCATATCTGCCATCCATCACTGCCTCCAAATTCTTACTCTAGGATANACACAACCCTCCCTCCCTTCAACCCATCTTTTCATCAGTTCTTCATTTTGCTTGTTTTCGTGCTGGTGCTTGAGATTAAACCCAGAGCCTTGCCAATAATAAGCCAGCACTCTATCACTGAGTTACAGCCTCAGCTCTCAGTGTCATTCTTTTTACTCACTGCTGGAAATTGAACCTAAGGCCTCAAGCATGCTGGTCAAGAGCTCTGTCACTGAGCTACATCCTCCAGAGATTCAATTTCAAGTTTTTTCCTCCTGCAAGTGCTTCCAAGCTAGACTTAACTTACTTCCCTATAGTAGTATCTCATCCTAAGTCTTGCTGTGGACAGCTCAGTGGAATGGGTGAGAAATGGGAAGTCTCTTAAGATAGCTAGGTCAAAGGACTCAGGATGATTTTAATTAGGTTTGTGTCCTAAGCATATCTTGTTCACTCAGTACTCTGGGAAGAAANTGTGGGATAGGGCGGGGCCGGGTGGGGTGGAGAGGGACGGGGGTTACAGAGACTTCTGTACCAGGCCAGCGTGAGGAGTTTCTATGCTCAGTCCTGTATTGATGGCTAGCAACATCATGAATTAGCCTTCTGTTGGCTGACGGAACAAACTAGCCAATTGTGTCTTGTTCAACATCAGGAATACTCTTGTCTCTTCATCTGACCTAATACATAGCCATGCCAACCTTCCAAACTTTGACCTCTCCTAATTCCTTTGGAAGCATCTGGTGATTCCGGCCCCACAAGGGGACATTTTTTCTTGTAAATTACGGAGGTGAGAGGTTAGGTGTCGTGGGTTGTATTCAATTCATTTGTTTGACATAATAAAGAGGTAAAAAGGCAAACGTATNTTTTTCTCTACCTTTTAACCAAGCTCCATTTCACATCACGACCCGGAGACTAGGTCGTTAGATGGCCGCGGTAGGNAGCTTGGGTTGGATAAGAAGGGCTCACCGGGACTGACACTTTTGGCGCCAAGGCCAATCATACAGCTGGCCCTAGAAGCACAGGGAAGGCAAACCAACCTGGAAGGGGTAAACCTCGAAGCCAAAAGGACATAAAGTATCCTCAATCTTCTGCTTCAGTTCTGCGACACGCGGCTCCATAGCGCACGCTGAACGCTGAGCTTGCTGGGAAATGTAGTCTCATAGTTAACTTGCGCTTTTGGGCGTCAAGACGAGCTGGACTACATTTCCCAGGAGGTAAAGGGCGAGTAACGGATTCAATTGACTCTGTGCGATGCATCTTGGTACAAGTAGTTCGTTTGGTCCTTGGAGCCCAAACATAACAGAGTCTGTACGACTCCGTGTCCCGACAAGCTTCACGGGTGTGTGTGTATGAACGTACGAGGGCGCGTCCAGGGAGACGTATTTCCGCCCTCTATTGCCTGTTGTCTGCACAAGAAGCGGACTCAGTTTCCCGGGTGGCGCTGCGGCACCGGCTCTTAAATCTCATCCTCCGCCTACCAGAGTTTGAACTCTCGGGCGGTAGTGGTGGCTGACACAGACGTGGAGATTGTGCTAGCGTCCTTGATTTGGGGAGGTTTCACCCAAGATTNGGCTCATTCTACCCTCACTTGATATGTGTTTTAGAGTATTCTGCTTTTTCCCACTTCTCCAAGAACTCCGTTCCCTAGTTCCAGATTCGCAGTTTTGCTGTGGTACTGTATCTNTAGCCTTAGTATCCTACTCCCACTTTCCTCTTCCCATCTAACACACTGTGGCCTGTCCTGGGCTGTACCGCGGGTATCTCGGTGTCGGAGAGCAAGAGCAGGAAACGTCAGAGAAGCAGTCCTCAGTGCTCCAGGATGAATAGGAGCCCTAGCTGGTCTGATCAACTGCATGCAGTTCTCAATTCAACTGATGAAAATATGGCCCGGATTAAGGTGAGGAGGCACGGGAACCTCCCCTCCCG
>LZPO01007949.1:503202-516140 GCA_001675575.1 Neotoma lepida
GCCACCACTGCCCAGACCTTTAAGAACTTGAGCTTTAGCCGGACAATGGTGGCACACACTACTAAAAGTAGTACAGCTGTTGGTTCTGGATCCATTTTGCAAATAGAAAACAAGTTTTCCTAACACTCTGTATGTGGGGTGTTGAAGAAGTCACGGATAACTCTGAAGTTTCTGTCCCAGATACCTGAAATACAGAGCTGTAGTGAATGGGGAAGACAAGAGAAGGAACAAAATAGAAGATTAAAGGAGTCAGTTTGGGGGCCTGGGATGTAACTGAGTTAATGGAGTTCCTTCCAAGTATGCATGAAGCCCTGGGTTTATGTGCCCAGCTCTGAATAAACCAAACTTGGTGGAACACATGTAATTAGCATCTAGGAGGTAGAGGTAGAAGAATTGGAAGTCAAAGGTTGCCCTTGGATACACAGTAAGTTTAAGGCCAGCTTGGAATTCTTGAGGTCCTATCTGGAAAAACAAACAACAAAAAACCAATGAACAGAGATGATAGTTCAGTTGGTAAAAGTGCAGTTCTCAGCACACATGTCAAAAGCCAGATGTGGTAGTGAAAGTTTGTAAGCCTAGTGCTAGAATGGTGGATTCAGGCAGATTTCCTCAGTGTTCACACTGGACAGCCTGTCTCAACTAATCTCCAGGAGCCCCAAGTCCCAGTGAAATACCCTGTCTCAAAGAGCAAGATTATATGGGGCTAAAGAGATGGTTCTGTGGCTGAGTGCATTCTGCCCTTCCAGAGGACCCAGGTTCAATTCCAGCACCCATATCAGGCTGCTCACAGCCACTAATAACTCCAGTTCCAATAACTCNAGTTCCAGGGTATCTGATGCCCTCTGGCCTCTGTGGGCTCTTGCATACACGTGGTATATATACTCACTTGTATACACACATTTACACTTAAATAAAAATAATAAATCTAGGGCTAGTTGTGGCGACTCACACCTTTAATCCTAGCACTCATGAGACAGAGGCTGGCGGATTATGAGTTTGAGAGCAGCCTGGTCCATAAATTGAATTCCAGGACAGCCAGAGCTATGCAGAGAAACCCTGTCTCAAATAAATGAATGAATAAATCTAAAAACAACACAAAATCCAAGATTGTGGCCATCTAGTTGGCTCAGCAGGTAAAGNAACCTGCTGCCAAGCCTAACCACCTGAGATTAATACCTAGAAAGATAACCAACTCCCACAGGTTGTCCAGATGTGTTTGTGGTGAGTTGCTTGTGAATGTGTGCATGCACATACACACTAAAATGTAATTTTAAAAAGAGGTTCATGGGGGCTGGAGAGATGGTTCAGTGGTTAAGAACACTGGCTGCTCTTCCAGAGGTCCTGAGTTCACAGCTACCACATGGTGGCTCACAACCATCTATAATGGGATCTGGTGCCCTCTTCTTGCTTGCAAGCCATACATGTAGACAGAGCACTCATACATTGAAAACAACAACAAAACATAAATAAAATTTTAAAAAGATTCATCCATGAAGCCAGAGGAGAGTATAGGGTTGTCACTACCCCACATCCAGCTGCAGGGAGCAGTGCTCTTGAGTATGGTCCAAACAAGCTATGTTTCTGATAAAGTTGTTCAGGATTTGGAGATAGAAAATCAGACTGTTTAAAGCTGTCAAGTCTGTCCAGATTTAGTTCATGTCTTGAGAATGGGTGTATAGATCAATGATAGAGGGCTTGCCAATCATGCATGGTACCCTGGGTTCAGTCCTGAATGTCAGAACTGGGGCACAGGCCTGACTGAA
The DNA here is from genome assembly GCA_001675575.1 of Neotoma lepida. NCBI lineage: Eukaryota > Metazoa > Chordata > Mammalia > Rodentia > Cricetidae > Neotoma > Neotoma lepida. The sequence goes on from LZPO01007949.1 coordinate 504,966, forward strand.
ATAGAGTGCCATACTGTTAACCTATAGCAGTTGAGGAGTAAGACCTGTACTCTAGTAAAGACAGGGCGCTTCTGCTACTGCTTTTTCTTTCGAGACAGGGTCTCTCTGTAGCTCTAGCTGTCCTGGAACTTGCTTTGTAGACCAGGCTGGCCTCAAACTTGGAGATCCACTTGCCTCTACCTCCTGAGTGCTGAGATTAAAGGCGTGCGCCACCACCGCCCAGTTTCAGAGTACTGAAATTCTAATCAGCCAAATGATGTCTGCAGTCACAGACTCCTTTCAGGGATTTTCATTCATAAGGTTATTTATGTGTGAATATGTGTCTGTGGGGCCAGTGTTCCCTCCTTCTACCATGCTTTTCCTGAGGATCAAAGTTAGGTCATGCACCTTGGTGGCAAATCCTTTTAACTCCTGAACCATCCACTGGTTCCATTTTTATCTTAAATTCCTGGTAATTTTATTCAACATTGAGGATTGAACTGAGAGCATGCTAAGCAAAACTATACCACTGAGCTCCAACTCCCCTCTCTGGCTCTTCAATTACATATTAATCACTGAATTGGGGGAGGGTTCAATAAGAAGAAACTTTAAATCTGCTTCAATTTATTTTAATTAATTTTTTTATTCTTTGAAGATTTCATACAGTGTATTTGGATCATAGTTGCTCCTTACTCCTCCTAGCTCCTTCCAGATTCTCTCCCCATTTCTCCACCCCTTCCAATCTCATGTCTTTTTTTTTTTCAGACCATCCATTGACCTTTACTGGATTTGACAATATCTGCATTATTAAAAGACAGATAACAAAATTTGAGTTTATATTGAATCTGACAAGCTCTATAGTCTCTAGAATATTATAAAAGAAATGTCAACTGAGAAAGAAACAATTACCGCTTGCAGATACTCCTGACCAAGGGGGGAACTAGATCTGCAGGTAAGGTCCAGGTGTGCAGCACGTGGAAGCCATCAAGAAAGTGCTGTTCACTTGGGTGGAAGGGCTTTCTCTCAGTGTGAAGACTGCAAAGATGGCAGCAATTCAAAAGCTGTGGAATGGTTTCTCTGATTCCAAATGGTAATAGAGATTTTTGATCATGGCACTAAGANACCCTTGGGGAAAAGAACACCCTAACCAGAGAAGGCTCACGACATAATTCTTGGGTAATATGTNCAATTTTCANTGATTTTTTTAATAACCATATAATTCTAGGTATTGAACCATTACTTAAGCATAGACCTGCCAGGGACCACATCCTTCAAAGTAAACTGTCTGTTCCTCCCCTAGAAGCCATCAACCTTCAGTAGCTCTTCAGTCAGGAGTGGGGCTCACCTGCCCCTCCTCCCTCCGTGTTAGAATGTTAACTTGATGTGGTTCAGGTCTTGCAGGTGGCCACAAGTTTCTGTGAACTCATGAGCACAGCACTCCTGTCATGTCCAAAAGACACTGTTTGCTCCAGTCCTCGTGGGTCTCTGGCCCTTAAGTCTTTCTACCCTTTCACTGATGGTCTTGGGAGTGGTAGTGGTATTGTAGATAGTGACAGCCCATTTGTTTATTTCTAAATTGTTATTCGTGTGTCCATGTTTATCTATGCCATGTGTGTTAGGGTGCCCACAGAACCCAGAAGAAGGCATTGGATCCGTGGAGTTTGAGTTATAGGCCGTTGTGACTCACCTGACTGACATTAGTGCTGGGAACCAAATGAGTCCTCTGAAAGAGGACTCTGGAAGAGTCTCTGAAGAGAGCAGTTAGTGTTCTTAAGAACGGAGCAATCTCTCCAGCCCCTGCTTCCATTTATTTAAGTGCATTTCATTTTTTTCATTCAACAGTTTATTGTTGAATTTGTACAGGCAAAAAGGCTCATAACTGTAATCTTAGTTCTTGGGAACTTGAGGCTAAAAGATTATAATTGTCCTGTTAGGGCTGGAGAGATGGCTCAGAGGTTAAAAGCACTGACTGTTCTTCCAGAGGTCCTGAGTTCAATTCCCAGCAACCACATGGCTGTCTCTTATACACATCTCCTGAGTTCACAGCTACCACATGGTGGCTCACAACCATCTGTAATGAGATCTGGCGCCCTCTTCTGTATACANAATAAATAAATCTTTNAAAAAAAAATTGTCCTGTTAGTAGTAAAGCTATTCTAATGAGAGACAGTCATGCCCCTCCCTATGGCTTTAAGACTATTGAGACAATGGCCCCCAGGAATTTCATGCTGTGAGAAGGAAATGGCAGAAACCCTGTGCTGCTACTGCTCGAGGAACTTGTTTCCCAGGAGAGTTTACACAGTTCTGACAACTTGTTAACCACATTGCAATAGAGACTGGAGCTGAGAGACATTATGGGTCAGTGATGGGTGCAACCATGCCTTGACCAGGACTGCTTAGTCATGCAGACCTTCTGCCTTCATTTTAAACCTAAACATCATATTAGGACCAGAAGATAGACTTGAAGAGGCTGGAGTGGGGGGATGGTGGTGGGGGTGAAGTGTAGGGGTCATGGAATCTCTTGGCTCCTTTTCCCAGCATGGCCACTTTGAAGAAGTCTCTTTTCTTGGCTTTTCACCGTTTTATTGGCCTATTGAGGACTGGCGGCCAATCCTAGGTTGTTAGAGCTACTGGGGCCTAGGCACTGACCCTAACATCTTTGATAACAGGCTCACCACAGCCAAGCCTGATATATAGTGCATTCCAAATGATCCCCGGGCTATAAAGCAAAACTCTGTTTCAAAAGCAAAATTTAAAAAATATATTGTTCATTTCCTGGGGTACCAGGCTTAGAAAGTTCAGAAACACTTGGTCCCTGCCATCAGATTTTCACTCTGATTAGGAGTAGAAATATGTTCAGGATATAGAAGTGGCACTAAGTATGAGATGGGGTATCAGGAAATGCTTCCCAAAACAAAGGCCCCAGCTGGGCTTGGAAGGGGGAATAATAAAAATTGCATGGGGGAATAAAGGCATTTGAGAAAGCAGAGTGAATGAAATATTTAAATATTCTGAATGTATTGTGGGTTAGTAAAAGCTATTTTGTAGCCAGAACTAATGTCCCCTCTTTCTTGATTCCTCTCAAGTAGGCTCTGATGAATCTCCTGGAGGGGAGGTTGTACAGAGGCAAACAGGCCTCAGCGGATGTTCAGATGTATGCTCTCACACTGGCTGTGGATCCTCTAGCTGAGAACAGGAGGCTCCTATGGAGCATAAGCCTCCCACAGGGCGCTCCTGGGGCGCCTGTCCTGGAATTACCCAGGCCAGTAACAAAGCTTTCTTTTCTTTTTTAAAGCAAGCCAGTGGGATGGGATGTCTGCTAGCCTTTGTGCTGAGAGCAGACCAACAAGCATCCAGTGACTAGCACAAAAGCATTGTTAGACTACAGTGAAAAGTAGGCCGGCACCCAGGCCCCTCTCTTTAGAAGGCCCATCCAAAGAGCAGGAGTCCAACAGGCCCGGATTTGGCTATTTGACATGATACCGATTCTGACTTACTGATGACACAGTAAGTTAGATAAGATCCTGGGATCTCGTCCCATTGATGCTCCGAACATCTCAATTTGGAGATTTCTGAGTTGCCTTTGACTCTTTCCTTGGTTCTGCATGTCTACTATCAGTAGTAGTGGGGTGCAGGCTGGAGATGCAGCTCTGCACCATCTCCTGTAGCATCCTGACTTCTTTTTCAGAGATGTCCACTCAGGATTCTTGACTTCACTACAGAAAGGATTTCAGCAAAACTGGAGTTTATTAAAGGATTTAGAACATAGACTTTAAGCATGGGGGTTATTAGAGAGATGGGGGAAGAAAGGCTCAGACTCACACTTCATTGTGTTTACGATAGCCGTATGTGTCATTTTGGTGGGCTCTGAGGTTATATCCTCAAAGAGTTGCTAAGGAATTGAAATTTGATTGTAGGGTGAATCTTGAGGTGCATTGGATAGGATTTCAGTTGATGAGATCATCAACTTGGGAATTTAGGATGTTTTTGGTGGACCAGCCTGCCTCCATCTTAGGCTTAAAAGCCATCTTATTGNAAAGACAAACTAGGTTCATTCCTGTTTATGATTAAACCTGTTTCTCAAGGATTGGGCTGTGCTCCACCTGTAACCTTAACTACAAATGGTTCTGTACTGCCTGGTCCAGGAAAGGGCAACCATGGCTTTGTCTCAAAAAGTTATTAGAACCATTTGCAACCCTACCTTTGTTTCTAAAGGTTGTTATGACCACCTGTTGTTATGACTACCTTGTTACAGCCTCCTTGTGACCACNCCTTTGTTTCAGGAGGTTGTTATGACTAACTTGTTATGCTTATGTTCTGCTCCTAAACCCTGCCTATTTTGCTCACCAAACCCCAATTTAGAAACCCTCTCTCCCTGAGCTATAAAAACCTTGTCTCTTCACAACCAATGCTGACCTCTGGAACCCCACCTTAGGGGGAGGCAGCCCGTGTACACAAATAAAACTTGCCTTAATTGATTACTTGCTTTAATTAATTTAGCCATAATGATTTGAGTTGGTGGTCTTTCTCCTCCCATCTTTGGTATTAACATTTTCATTGCAAACAAAAGGTATTAGTTTCATTGTGAGATCCCTAGAAAATTTCTAGGGAAGTAGTAAGGCCATACTCAAGGTGTCATATACCCTCAGGCCCTGAAGCATGGTGCATTACCATTAACAGTCTCATTTGACCTGAAATAAAAGGAACATTATCACTGTGCTGACAATCTTCACAGCAACTGTTACTCTGATAGAATTTTGTTTTGTTTTGCTTTGTTTAAGATAGGGCTTCTCTGTGTAGTCCTGACTGTCTTGGAAGACCAGGTCCTGTAGACCAGGCTGGCCTCACACAGAGATCNGCCTGCCTCTGCCTTCCAACTGCTGGGATTAAAGGTGTGTGCAACCACCACTTGGTGATAGAATTATTTTTTAAAGCATTTTACTTATTTATTATCTGTTTATATTTATTGATTGATTATATAGACAGTGTTCTGCCTGCATATATGTCTGCAGGCCAGAAGAGGGCACCAGATCTCATTACAATGGTTGTGAGCTACCATGTGGGTGCTGGGAATTGAACTCAGGACCTCTAGAAGAGCAGCTAGTGCTCTTAACTGCTGAGCCATCTCTCCAGCCCCTACATTTATTTACTTGTATATGTGTACACATACACCTTAAATTTTTTACAAATTACATTTATTGTGTTTGTGTGTGTATGTGTGTGTGTGTGTGTGTGTGTGTGTGTGTGTGTGTGTGTGTGTGTGTAAGCACACACAAATACCGCAGCATGAGTACAGAGGTGATAGGATACCTTGTAGGAGTCACTTCTCTTTCTAGCATATGGGTCCCAGGGATCAAACTTAAGTCATCAGGCTAGGTGACAAGTAAAACCTGCTGAGCCATCTCTCCTGGCTGGGCTTGAATTCATACTCCTCCTGTCTCAGCCCCCTTAGTGCTGGGGTTACAGGCCTAGGTCACACCATACCTAGCCTCAGATGATCTGTATCAAGTATTAGTTTCCTAGGACTGCCCTAACATNCACTATAATGTGAGTGATGTATAACACAGCTCTGAGAGGTAGAGGGCCAAACCAAAGTGCTGGCAGGGTGATTATTTTCCTTCTCAGGGTTGTTGAGGGGGTCCTTCTTTGTTCCGTCTTCATTCTGGTGGTTGGTGGCAGTCCTCAGTATTCTTTGGCTTGTAGATATGTCACCCCAATTTATGTCTTTAATAACATGTAACATTTTCTCTGTGTCTGTGCCTCTTCTTTATAAGTATGGTAATACTGGAGTAAGGGTTCACCTTTCTCCCATTCACCCTCATTTTTCCTTGATTACATATGCAAAGATCCTATTTCTAAGTAAGGTCATGAGGGGTGAGTGCTGGGTTTAGGATTTGAACTTATCTTTGAAATTTTTATTTTATTATTTGTGTGNGAGAGAAAGCCTTGTCTATTGTATGGAGATAAGATAGCTTTTGGGATTGCCTACAACANTAGAATCTCTCCCATCATGGGTTCTAGTGATTAAGCTCAGGTCATCAGACTGGTATATGGCAAGTACTTTTTACCTAATGGGACATCTTGCTAGCCTTAAACTTGTCTTTTTAGGGAACACAGTTCAACTTCCCATCAGATCACATTATACCACTACCCGTAAACTTTTGGTAGTTCCCATAGTCTGCTAAATTAACTGTAGTTGCTCTATTTATTTATTTGGAGTCAGGTTCTTATGTATCTCAGACTGACTTCACACTATGTAGCTGAGGATGGTCTTGAACTTCTGATCTTCCTGCTTCCATCTCAAGAGATCTTGGATCATAGATATGTACCACCATGCTTGGCTTTATTTATTTGTTTGTTTGTTTGTTTGTTTTTAAGACAAGGTTTCTCTGTGTAACAGCCCTAACTGTTCAGGAACTCACTTTGTAGACCAGGCTGTTCTTGAATTCAGACATCCACCTGCCTCTGCCTCCTGAATGCTGGGATTAAAGGCCTTCACCACGCCTTTTTAATGCTGTGCTAGGCATCAAATCCAAGGGCTTCAAGCATGCCAAGCAAGCAAGCACTCTACCATCTGACCTATATTCCCTGCCCAAAATGCTTCATCTTAGAATATCAGAACTTCTATGTGAATAATAAGTATAGAAACAATTATAATAACAGGATTGGTGATGTGACTTAATAGTAGAGTACTTGCCAAGAGCATGGCCCTGGACTCATCTCCCAAAACCAAACAAACCAAGAACAACTGATTTGTTAGGAACTTTCACATTGTATGTATGTCCTTGAATGTTCATAACAATTCTATGTGTTAGGTATGGTTATTATTTCTATTTTATAGATATGTATTAAAGAAATTACATAACTCACTTAGGATGACACAGTTATAGAAATGCAATGCAGAAAGTGGAGAGATGGCTTAGCAGTTAATAGCACAGGCTGTGCTTCTAGAGGACCTCCGTTCAATTCCCAGCACCACATGGTGGCTCAGAACCATTTATAACTCAAGTTCCAGGGGATCTGATGCCCTCCTCTGGCTTCTGAAGGCATTGCACACACGTGGTGCACATACATATGTGGAGACAGAACACTCATACATGAAATACAATTCAATTTTAGGCTGTCTAACTGTGTAGTGTATGTAGGCTTTCTTGCTATACTAAATTTAACTTTTAGTTTCGTCTTAACTCTAGTTTCATCTCTTCTCCACTTATGAAGAACAACAAAAAAATCTAGTCTAGTCTCTGTACTTTGTTACTTTGTGGTCCTTTTGCATTGGATGTCTTTCTTATTCCCAGCTCTACCTATGGACTAAACCTGAATAGTTAGTGAGTATTAGACGGGCGTGGGTCAGGGAAGCGTATTCCATGTAAAAAGTGGGTAAATGTGCAGGTTAATTGGTTAATGTGCAAGAGTGAAGGGCTTTATAAACTATACTCAGAATTGTGAGTTGTGTGGGGTTTTGTTTGTTTGTTTTCTTGAGACAGAGTCTCATGTAGCCTCGAGCTTGATATATAGCCAAGGCTGGTCCTGAATTCCAGATTTCCCTGCCTCTGCCTCCCAAGAGCTGTTTTTAAATGTGTGTGGGTGTTTTGTGTGCATTTATGTCTATGCACCATGTGCTTTCCTGGTCAGATGAGGATGTCAGATCCCTTAGACCTGGAGTTATAGCAAATTTTGAACTACTATGCTGGGATTGGAGCTGAATCCTTAGGAAGAACAATCAGTGTTCCTAACTGCTGAGCCTTCTCTCTACTTCCCATCTGCTGGGATTTTGAGTGTTAGTCCAAGAGTAATAGAAGATCATTGAATAATTTAATGTGGGAGTGGGCTTAGATTGGCATTTCAGGTAAATTATCTTGGTGAAGCATGTGCTGTAGTTCCAGTGCTTGGGAGGCAGGGCCATAAAGATTCCATGTTTGTTCAGGGTTAGCCTAGGCTACCAATCCTACTAGATGTGATCTGGACTGAACTGTGAACTAAAGGAAGAGACTAGCTGCCTGTGTTAAGTGTTTTCACTTAAAAGATTTTTAGCATTTGTATGGGTAAGTGGATAGAATGCATGGGCTTTCTCAGCACAGTCCTGCTACTTAGAATGCAGTAAGTGACCTATGCCACACAGTTGGCAACATTTACCTCCCTTAAGTAAGTGCTTCAGGTTCTGGCCAGATGAGTATATTTGTTGGAAAGTAGAAACTAACTGTTCAAGAGTCTGAAAGCCAGGCAGTGGTAGTGTGCCTTCTTGTGGCCTTCATGGGCACCTGTACTCATTTTCACAAAAATGTATACATATGCATACACATAATTAAAAATAAAAAAAAAAACAAGACCAAAAAAAAGATCAGAATATTTCTAGAGACTTTTTTTTGAGATAGAGTCTCAATATGTAGCCCTAGCTGGCCTGGAACTCAGAGACTGCCTGCCTCTGCTCCTTAGTGCTCGGATTAAAGGTGTATATCACTGTACCCTGACCTTTCATTTTGTTCTTTTCAGAAAGGGTATTGCTATAATGTCAAGGATGATTTTGAATTCAAACGCTCAAATGATCCTCCAACCTCAGCTTCCAGAGTGGTGTGAGATAGCTAGAAAGACAGACAGACATATGTTTTTTTTGTTTTTGTTTTTGAGACAGAGTTTCACTATGTAGCTTTTGGCTGGCCTGNAACTTGTAGACCAGGCTGGCTTTGAACTTATTATTCAAGCACCACTAAAGACAATTCCCTTAATAGTATCACATTGGGTATTAGCTTTTTGTTTGTTTGTTTGTTTGTTTGTTTGTTTGTTTGTTTGTTTGTTTGTTTTTATAGACAAGGTCTCACTATGTAGCCCTGGATGTCCTGGAACTCACTATGTAGACCAGGCTGGCCTTGGACTCCCAGAGATGCACCTGCCTCTGCCTCTCAAATGCTGGGATTACTGGCGAGTATAATCATGCCCAGCAGAATTAATCTTAAGTGGCAAGCTGATTATCCACTTAAATGTGTGTGTGGTGACTTTAAATTTTTTTGTATTATTGTGTTTGTGTATGATGTATGTGTGTAAGTCAGAGGACAACTATATAGTCTATTCTCTCCTTCTACCTATGTGGGTTCCAGGGATTGAACTCAAGTTGTCAGACTTGGATTGCAATCACTTCACTGCTGAGCCATCTTGATGACCCACTTGTGGTGAATTTTTAAAAATGTTAGTATGTTTTCTTACACTTTAGTAATAAAAGCTTATTTATATTTTATTTCCTAGTTAACATGTATCATATAACATAACACATACCTTAGGGAAAGGTATTTATAGTGAAGTCAAATATAAAACACAAATTAAGTGAAAGCCTGGGCATGATGGTGCATGCTGTAATCCTAACATTTCTGGGGTAGAAGCAGGAAAATCAGGAGTTCAAGGATAACCTTATTACATAGTAGTTTTACAGCCAGCCTGGGCTATGTGAGACACCATCTCAGGGGGAAAAAAAGATATGAGCTGGAGAGTGTTAGACCCCTGCATATAGAATTTTGGCTTTTTCTTACTCCTTTCTCTTGTATTGATTCAAATTACACCATGTTTCTANGTGAATATGGAGACAGTTAACATTTACCAACATGTGTCTACTTTCTTTTAATAAAAAGATTAAATGAATGAAGCTGTTATATTCATTAGACTATGAGAAGAAGCAGTTTTTAGTGTAGGTAAAATTGATATATGTACCATGTAACTGGTACTAAAGTACCTATAACTCCCACTTAAGAGGTAAGGCAGGAAGATCAAAATTGGCTAGGTGGTGGTGACTCATGCCTTTAATCCCAGCACTTGGGAAGCAGAGACAAGTGTTGAAAAACAAAACAAAAATTCATCCTCAGCTACCTGGCAAGTTTGAGGTCAGCCTAGACTGGAGAAATCCTGCCTCAAAAAAAAAAATTGAAATTGAAATGTTAAAACTTCTATAAGATATTTAAATATGTTGCAGTGTTGGCTTATTCTGTAGGACAACCCAGGGGGATCGTCTGTAAAAAACTGAACACACAGCATCTGTGATTCCCACCCAGCAAAGCTGAACATGATACAGCTGTTCTTGCCTTGGCTTTTCTGCAGAGGGATTTGTTCAGAGTCTGCACCCAGAGTTGCCTATGGGGAAGTGAATGTTCTCACTAATGGGGCACACAGTGTTTAGCAACCTCGAAATCTTCCTTGTTGGCAGATCTCAAACTTCCTTTCTTCATACATGCATGCATGGGTCTTGAGACATGGAGAAGTTGTGGTTTTTGAGGGCCCAGAGGCTTATCAGCCCCACCAATATATTCTCCAGCATTAGGCAAAACAAATGGATTGTTGTTAAAAAAAAAAAAATTCTGTTTGGTTTCCCTCTNTGGACCTGGTTTCTACTTTTCCATCCTGCCTAGGAAAGCCAGAGTCTGTTAGTCACTATGAGTCCTCATCTTTTCTTTGCTCTCCACCTTCTAGCTAGGTCTATGGATTTAGTTCTTCCCTCCATCCCTCCCTTTCTTTTTAAACTGGATCCTTCTGTGTAGCCTAGGCTAACCTTGAACTCACNGTGTAGTCCAGGCTGGCCTTGAACCTTGCCTTAACATCCCAAGTATTACGAGTATAGATGTGAGCCACCACACTCTGGCTTTCTTGGGCTTTGATACATATTTGTAAATACATATGTGTTTCTCTGAACCAAAACCAAGAGTCCAAGCATCACTAGGCCTTCAGAAAATAACACAGTCTTCGTTTCTTCTGACATTCAGTCATGTAAGACAGGCCTTCCATGTCATGCTGTCACCATGTCAAAGAAAGCAAACTCTATTTCTTTAGATATTTTGACTCTCAAAACTAAGGAAATTTGACTACATGGACAGATGTTAGCTGCATTGCTCCCTATCGTTTGGAGTTTACAAGTTGGATTTCTTTTCAGCAGTGGACACCTCTATTGTGAACTTGGGCAGATTCCCCTAGAGTGAGAAGAAGTCATTGTGCTAATGCTTCCATTTTACACTTGTAAGATGTCCAAGGTGGATTACGAAGCAGGATTAAGCAGGCCAACAGGCTTTCCTTTTGAGAGTCAGGAGGTGTGTTTTTAGCTATTCTCTCTGCATTACCAAACCCGCTCTGCTTCATACAGGGGTCTGATGTGCTGTGTGTTGCTGCCCCCAACTGGTTTCTTCTGATGCTTCTATTATATTACCATGTTCTTTTCTGAGC
>LZPO01007949.1:527981-539350 GCA_001675575.1 Neotoma lepida
ACACACATACACACACAAATGCATAGGTATCAGAAAATATCCCAAATGGAAAAAAGAGAAAATATGAAGAAAGATAAAGACATAAAGGGGTTCTTCAAGCTTGGTAGGTAAGTCCAGGCTTGTCCAGGTCACTTGTAGGTGACACATTTGGGAAAGGTGTGTTGCATAGTAGTACCAAGGATAGGGATGTGGAAAGTGGCCCAGATCAAACTTTTGGTGGATGGATGCTGGAGACTGAACCAAGAATCTCATGCAAGCTAAGCACATATTGTACCACTGAGAAGTATCTTTGATACTTAAGACCATGCTTAGTACTTAGAAAACAGGAAGTGGACTGGAGAGATGGCTCAGCAGTTATGAGTATGTACTGCTTCTGCAGAGGACCTAAGTTCAATTCCCAGCACACAATTCAGATGGTTTACAACCACCTGTAACTCCAGTACCAAGGGAAGCAACCCCCTCTTCTGGCCTTCACAGGCACCTGCATTCACATCTATATTCACCCTCCTCACATATACATAGTTAAAAACAAAGTAAATCTTTAAAAACATAAAAAAGAAAGGATAACATTTGTACTTTGGAAATGNAGGCAGAGGATCAAGGTCATCCTCAGATACATACCAAGTTCTAAGCCAACCTGAGCTCTAGCAAACCTTGTTTCAAAAAATAATAGAGCCTAGTTGTGGTGGCACACACCTTTAATTCCAGCACTCAAGGCAGAGACTAGCAGATCTTTGTGAGTTTGAGGCCAGCCTAGTCTACAGAGCAAGTTCCTGGACAGCCAGAGCTACACAGAGAAACTGTCTCGAAAAACCAACCAACCAGCCAACAAATCAATAATAATAATAATAATAATAATAATAATAATAATAATAATAATAATAATAAACAGTCCAGGTCTGAAATAGTGTTTTTGGCTGGGCATGGAGACATATACCTTTAACCCCAGTGCTTGGGAGGAAGAGGCAGGCAGATCTCTGTGAGCTGGAGGTCAGCCTATTCTACATCTCAAGTTCTAGGCCAGCCAAGGCTACATAGTGAGATTCAGTCTCAAAAAACACACAAATAAAAAGAAGTAGCCATGTCTGAGTCCTGGGTTTCTCAGCTCTAGGGTAGTCCTGCCCATTTTGATTGGTGCCCACTGTGAGGAATGTGGAAGTTCCCCATCTACTTTGTCACACTGCCCAGGATGGAAATAAGAATGCTGCATGTAGCCTGGTGGTGGCACACATCTTAAAACCCAGCACTCAGGAGACAGAGCAGGTGGATCTCTGAGTTCAAGGCCAGCCTGGTCTACAGAGGGAGTTCTAGGACAGCCAGGGCTACTAAAGAAACCCTGTCTTGGGAACCCCCCCCCACCAAAAACAACAAAAAGAATGCTGCATGTTTTCCTGAAGTCATGCTACCATGAGCATGACTGGTGAGAATTCATTGCCTACCTCCAGCTCTGTTTCAGGACCAGATTCCCCTAGGGAGATGATGGCTATTCTGTCTTCCATTACCATCACGTGAACCTGCTGCTAACATGCTATGAAAAGAGTAAAGAGATTTTGGACTGTTACTTAGAAAACTGTATGGGACCTCAAGCACACATTTTCTTGGATCAAACGAAGACCATCATATTCTGATTCCATCCCTTTGCTTGTCAGAGTAGATGGCTTAAATTAATATTTAGGTAAAAAACAAAAACAAAAAACAAGGCTGAAGAAATAACTCAGTGGTTAAGAGCACTGTCTGCTCTTCCAGAGGATCCAGGTTTAATTCCCAGCATCCACAGGGCAGCTCACAACTGTTTATCTCCAGTTCCAGGGGATCCGACACCCTCACATAGACATAAATGCAGGCAAAACATCAATGTACATAAGAAAATGAAAATAAACAAACCATTTCAAGATCTAGGATTAACTTTTTTTTTTTTTGAGGCAGGGTGTATTAGTCAGGGTTCTCTAAAGAAATGGTTCTCAACATGTGGGTCACAACCCCTTTAACAAACCTCTATCTCCCAAAATATTTACATTCATAACAGTAGCAAAATTACAATTATGAAGTAGGAACAAAAATAATTTTATGGTTGGGGTCACTACAATATAAGGAACTCTATTAAAGGGTCATAGCATTAGGAAGGTTGAGAACCACTGTTCTAGAGAAATAGAACTTGCAGAATGAATAAGCATTTATTAGAATGGCTTACAGGCTGTTGTCCAGCTAGTCCAACAATGAGTGTCTACCAACAGAAGGTCCAAGAATCCAGTGGCTGTTCAATCCACAAGACTGTATGTCTCAGCTGGTCTTCAGTATATATACACCAGATTCTCAAAAGAAGTAGGTTCTAATGCCATTGAAAGTGTGGGCATGTCAGTGAGAGTGAGGGCAAGCTTCCTTCTTCCATGTCCTTCATATAGGCTGCCAGCAGAGGGTATAACCCAGATTAAAGGTGGCTCTTCCCACCTCAGAAGATCCAGATTAAAAGTGNGTCTTTAATTTGAAATGATTTAAGAAAAAGATCTCTCACAGGTATGCCCAGCCACTTGGGTTTTAGTTAATTCCAGATGTAGTCAAGTTGACACTCAAAAAAAGAATAACCATCACATAGGGTCTCATTATATACCCTGGCTAGCCTGGAACTCACTACCTCCCCAGTGTTGAGATTAAAGGCTCATTTACTATATTAAAGCCTCCAGTTTTGACCCTGGGACCAGGCTAAGGGTGGGATTTACCAAGAAACAGGACAAGATACTCTGGTAGGGAGACATGAGTAGTAACCATTATGGCTGGCTAATCTCTACTTTTAAACTACCTTATTTTCTCTTCTTTGGGAACTCTAGAACTGCCTGATAAAGAGAGATGAAAATGGTTACTCTGCAGTGGTAGCTGATTTTGGCCTGGCTGAGAAGATTCCTGATGCTAGGTGAGTAACCCCAAAGGCNATAGGCAATGGTCAAAACTAAGGGTAAATCCACCTTCTTTCCCAAGGTGAGTACCTAGCCATAGCTCAAGTTCATTCCTTGACTTGACCCATCCAAGTCTATACCAACCCTTGGGAACAACAAAACCCAAACAGTCAAAAGATCTGGTTGTATAGTCAAGCATAGTGGCACACACCTGTAAATTCNGTACTTTCAAGGCAGAGGCAGGAAGATCACTGCAAGTTTGATTCCAGTAAGGACTTTATGAGCCTCTATATCAACAAACAATAAGGACTTAAGAGCTGGGGATACTGTAGCCCAGTTAGTATAGTGCTTGTTTGCCTTGAATACACAAGTCCTGAGACCCAACACCACACAAGGCGGCTGGAGGATCAATAGCTGTAAGTCACCCCCCCATTATATATAGTTCAGGCTATGTGAAACCTTGTTTTATTAATTCCCATGTGTCAGTCACTGACAAACTTTCTTCCTTTATTTCACAGTACAGGGAGTGAGAAGCTTGCTGTGGTGGGCTCACCTTTTTGGATGGCACCCGAGGTTCTCCGAGATGAACCTTATAATGAGAAGGTAAGTCTGGAGATTTCAAGGCCTGATTATCCTTTGTGGCCCAGGTAAGGACCAGTATCCTGCCTGCTAAATATAGGGCCTAGCATCTGGCTGTTGTTAACCAGTGGGTGACTTGAATGGAATATAGGTAATGTAGCCCAGACCTAGGCTGTTAAGGGTTGGGGTGGGACAGGGAAGATAATCTACTCCTTACTCCCCTGAGAGGAAAACTGAGGTCTAACCACCCACCAGGCAGATGTGTTCTCTTATGGTATCATCCTCTGTGAGATCATCGCCCGCATCCAAGCTGATCCAGACTTTCTTCCCCGCACAGAGGTGAGCTACCAGCATGGGACCAGCACCACAGGGGTGGAGTTGTTTTGGTTATGGAACTGTTTTATCCTTGGGGTGGAGTTGCTGGAACTACTCTGTAGCTACTTGTGAGGCAGTTCCCACCCTTGTCTGAGTAGACCANGATTCGTGTGTGTNATTAATGACTTACCTATTCATGTCCCCTGTACACTTCTCCACCTTACTCATCCACAGAATTTCGGGCTGGATTATGATGCTTTCCAGCACATGGTGGGAGACTGCCCCCCAGAGTTTTTGCAGCTCACCTTCAACTGCTGTAATGTGAGTGTCTTTCTTTACCTGGCTTTGGTCAGGTGCTAAGTCCTTTTCATTTGGTTAGGACTGTAGGGAAAGGCTACTAATTAGTCTCATAAGGGGCATGGCATCATTTTCCCCAGATGTGTGACACCAACCGTATTTCCTACTCTGGCCTATACAGGCTCTCCAGAGTGCCCTGGACCAAAGAGAGAAAAAAGCTGCTTTGTATTTTCTAGCCCTCGGCCTGCAGGGTAGACCCAGCCCTNGGCATGCAGGGTAGACCCATGGCTGTGTCGAGTGTTGACCAAGCTTTGTCAGGTTTGATTTGTTCAACAGTCTTAATGCAGAGAAAACTTTAGTTACCCGACCTGAATCTTAAAAGATTTCATCTTTGGGGTGAGAAGTGCAGTGCAGGGCTCATGGCTGGTATGGATGCCTACAGGTGGACCCCAAACTGCGCCCATCCTTTGAGGAGATTGGAAAGACCCTAGAGGAAATTATGAGCCGCCTACAGGAAGAAGAGTTGGAAAGGGACAGGAAGCTGCAGGCCACAGCTAAAGGTAAGAGATCCAGATACCCAAACCTNACCCCTAAGGGAGGAGTGAGACTATGACACATTCCCCGCTGGGGAAAGATCCCAGGTCCAGAAGTGGGAGGGGAGTGGTCACGGACAATAAAGTACTAGGGGGTCTTACAGTTGTGACCTGGCACATTGCTTCCCTCTTTTCTCATCAATAAAATGGGACAACTACCTACCTCATTTTCCTCAAGAAAAGTATAATAAAGTGCTGCTTGTACTGATTGAGAGTAACACAAGCTTACTGTTCTTCAGGACTGTTGGACAAAGTGCCTGGAGGGAAGCGACTGAGTTCACTGGATGACAAGATTCCCCATAAGTCTCCACGTCCAAGACGTACTATCTGGCTGTCTCGAAGCCAGTCAGACATTTTCTCTCGTAAGCCTCCACGTACAGTCAGTGTCTTGGACCCCTACTATCGGCCACGAGATGGTGCTACACGTACCCCAAAAGTCAACCCTTTCAGTGCACGCCAAGACCTCAAGGGTGGCAAGATCAAATTCTTTGACCTGCCCAGCAAATCTGTCATTTCCCTTGTATTTGACCTGGATGCACCAGGGCCTGGAACTACGCCTCTGGCTGATAGTCAGGAGCCGTTGGCCATGTCTTCCAGACGGTGGCGTTCTTTGCCTGGCTCACCCGAGTTCTTGCGTCAGGCTTGTCCATTTGTGGGCTGTGAAGAATCACTATCTGATGGGCCTACACCACGACTCAGTAGTCTTAAGTATGGAGTAAGAGAGATTCCACCATTCCGGGCATCTGCCCTACCAGCTGCTTCAGCCCACGAGGCCATGGATTGCTCCAACCCCCAAGAAGAAAACGGTTTTGGACTCAGGCCTAAGAGGACCAGCCTATGTGTTGAAGCTGCCTCTGAGGAGATGGAGGTGGAAGAAAGGCCACAAGTGGCTCCTGTCCACTTCTCTGTCTCTGGAATAAGCTTGCAAACCCAGGGAGAGCAGGATGGGTGAGGTGGGGAGGAGGACTAGTTCCTGCCTTACCTTAGGGATGGACTTTTAGCTGAAATGGCTGGATCCCCTTGATGCACAGCCAGGCTCTTCCCTGGAGCCCACAAAGCAGGCAGGCTGAGAGAAGCCTGACTTAACAATTGGGCTTTCAGTGCCCAATGGCTGTAATGGGAGGTGTTTCAATAGTTAGGGCCAACCTAATTCTAAACCTCTGAAATCCAGCAAGGATCTCTGGCTCCCACTGACAGCAGTGCACGTCCTAGTACAAGGACCAAAGGACTCTTAGTTCCAGGCTGAGTTGGCAGGCAGCTATGCAGCTATTACCCCAGTTCCTTTCCCACCCTAGGTCTCTTGTGCCCATTCTGGGGCATATAAGCTACAGGATGGAAATCGGAGTTAACTAGGGGGTTATAAAGGGCATGGCTCTTTCTCAGACCTGAAGACTGGGATGCTTCTTGCCAGTATGTCTAAGACACTTGAATAATTGCTGTTTGCACTTACTGTATGGTCAGACCACATCACTACATCTCTATGCAAGGGGGAGACAAGGCAATGTGTGGTCAAGGATCTTTTAGCTAACCTATTCAAAGACCTTTCCAGTTGATTAATCTATTTTCATATTTATAAAGGAGTCTTAAGCCTCAAGACTTTCAACCTTGGCGTTGGGAGTGGGGCTAGTTTCGTAGGCCCCAGGGCCTGCTCTATGTATGTGTCAACAGGTGATACAACCANTAGTTAATGTATTATACTTGGACTGATTTTTCTCCCTGCTATAGGTGGAGCTTTGGGAACAGTCTGTCCTTAAAGAGCCGCAATAAGAAATAACCAAAGAATGAAGTTGGTCAAATATTTTCATAATTCATTTCTGTTTAAAAAATAAAGTTGATGTTGCAAGTGCTAGTTAGCCTTATTTGTACCCTTGGGCCAGGCCTCTGTACAAAAGAAAAATGTACTTCACTATTGTTGACCTGCACAACTCTGTAGTACTTAAATGTGACATATATGTGACATATACAGGCTGCTAACTCAACCTTTTTTTTTTTTTTTTTGAAATAGGGTTTTGCTATATAGCCCTGGCTGACCTGGAATTCGCCATGTAGGCCATGAATTGTAGCAGTCTTCTTGCCTCAGCCTTCAGGGTACTGGGATGACAGACATAAGCCACTACACACTGGCAAACATCTCTTTCCTATTCTTAGCTTCTCTCCCTAGGCTTAGAACCAGGCAGATGTTTGGGTCAGCTGCTGCCCCAAGCCAGCTTCATTTTCTGGTTGTGGGCTTTGGAAGAACGAGAAAACTGACTCTTGGCCACTGTGAGGGGTACAGTTTTGCCACTTAGATATACCTTGTTGTGACATTCAGGAAGCCAAGGGCCAGAACTGCAGAGTTGAGGTCCCTGGCTCAGTCCCACATAGGCCATCACATAACCTGTCATAAAGGCATCAAAACCAGCCCGATGCAATCCATCCCCAGGCATAGGATTAGGACTGGCTTGACTCACTGGCAGTTCTGAGGTAGCCACATCAGCTATTTTAGAACTTGTTGCCTTATACTCTATCTCTAAGCTACTTTTGTGACCTTGCTGGGAGCCAAGCTGATCCCTAGTTTCACCCTCTGTCACTTTTTGCTCAATTTCTTCTGTCTTGAGGCTATCTTCACAGACCTGCTTTGTGGGAGGACCATCTTCAGCTTCCTCAAAGGTCTGTGTCTCTGGTTGGCTCAGCAAAGCCCTCCTCCGTTTGTCCTTACGTCGCCGCCGTCGCCGCTTGTCCTCTGCCACAGCCTCATCAGTGTCAATGATAAGGTCAATGTCATGTGACTGAGGACACTGAGGTCCCAGAGGGCACCAGCCATAAGCCTAGAGGTTGGAAANAGGCTAAGAAGGGGTTCCATACATCAGAACCTCCCTTCCCCAAGAAATGGATGAATGCTCTCACCGAGAACTTGTTGCAGATGCCAGTGGTATGAGAACGACGGTAGGTTACAGGGGACATACAGCAGCGGTAGTCAATATGGTCTCTCATGCTAGATGGATAGCTGCAGAACTCCAGGGCAAGATGTGGGCTGCCAGCTGCCCGCTGCTTCCCATTTTCCCGCTCACTGCAACAGCGCAAGAGGGCATTGCTCCACTAGCATATAAGCTCCACGAGAACAGGGGGTTTGTGTTTTGTTCACTGCTGAATCCTCAGCACCTAAAAACAGTGCCTGGCATATGGTAGGTACTTGATAAATAATCTTAAGTGAATGAGATAGGTTCATACCAGGCCCCACCCCTTTCCCTCAACCGTGTCCTCACCATTTCCGGAAAGCATATTCTAAGTAGGAAGCTACAAAGCGGGCATGAAACTCTGCAGCGTATTTGGTGTCATAAATGCCTGCTGGGAACATCTCACACAGGTCAGCAGTGAAGGTCCCCAAGTTTTCAGGCAAGTGTGCGTAGAAGTTTTGGTACAGGAACACCAAGTCTATAAGGCCGTTATGTAGCACCAGGGGCCGACGGGCCCGAATCAGTTCAAGAAACAGTGTCCGTACTGACTGGTTCTGGCTTTCATCTCCCTAGGTGGAAGGGAAGGGGTCAGTGGGAAGGACAGAACGCCCAGTCAGCCTCTTGTGCAGCACACCCAGAAAGGACTCCTTCATTATCTAATCCAGTCTACCCTCCCTGGAATGTTTCCCCAGCCTTGTCACCAAGGACTCCCCATATTCACAAGCAGATGTCCCCCAGGCATCCAGCCTATGGAAGCAAGAAACAAGCCACAGAAAGCGCACACTCAAGGCTAGAGAAGCTGGAGTCCTACCTTGTCGTTGCCCTTATGGTAGGGGATACCCTGAGCATACTGCCGGTTGAAATTGAAGCCATGCTGTACCAGGAACTGCACAGACTTCGGTTCTATAACATACTCCTCCATGCAGAGTAGGGTGAGGTTGAACACTTGGGTCAAGTAAGAATTTTCACCCTGAAAAACAAGGTGGACCTGTCCTATCAAAAATGAGGAAAACCTCCCAACGTTCTCCAGCATCTCAGCTCTTCTGCCCCATGCCTCACATCTGGGATGAGGGTAGCTCATACCTTATCTGGCTGCTGCTTGAAGCAGGCGAGGCCCAGGGACAGAACAGAACGGGTCCTGGCAGCATGACACACGGCCTTGTAACGTTCCTCGATGCACCTTTGAGTTGGGTTTGGGCATGGCTGTGGCTGAGTTAGTTTCACAAAGGACCCAGACTACCAGGGCCGAGACCCCCTAACCCTGTATTGAGATCTACACATTTGTTAGAGCTGGGATTAAAGAAAAGGCTTATACTTACTGGTTCAGCAAACTCTTCCTGTCCCCAAGCCCACTCAGCTCCTATGGATGGGCAAAGGACTGTAATTATCCCCCACACCCATCAAACCCTTCACAACCACCTGCCCTCCCTGTTTTCCATGCCTTACCGTGTCCACAGCCACAAAGCTAGCNGTCTTTAAGGCCAGCAAGAGCGACGGCCATATCTCCTTGAAGTTGTCACTCTGTACATCCACCACAGGAACCCGCACTACAAACTCATCTGCAGATTTTGTGTTTTTGTTGACACCATCTAGGGATAAGGACAGTGATGGATTTTCATGTTCCCACAAGGCCCCAGTGGATCTGACACCAAGCTAGATGTGGAAGAGGGGTTGCCCACTGACAAACTTTTCCCTAGAGATTTTGCATCCACCAGCTCTANACACAAGCCTTGGAATGGACAGTACCCTAAATTGGAAAGAGGGCATCTGGGTCTTCCAGTGGCTTTATGTGGGAGTGGGAAATACTTCCTTTTTTGCATCATAATCA
Organism: Neotoma lepida; assembly: GCA_001675575.1. Lineage (NCBI taxonomy): Eukaryota > Metazoa > Chordata > Mammalia > Rodentia > Cricetidae > Neotoma > Neotoma lepida. Next base: position 537,421 of record LZPO01007949.1, read on the forward strand.
GGAGAAAGGTGGGGTAGATAACCTTTGAGGGTTTGTTTTTTTGTTTGTTTGTTTGTTTTTTGTTTTTCGAGACAGGGTTTCTCTGTGTAGCTTTGCGCCTTTCCTGGAACTCACTCTGTAGTCCAGGCTGGCCTCGAACTCACAGAGATCCACCTGCCTCTGCCTCCTGAGTGCTGGGATTAAAGGCGGGCGCCACCACCGCCCGGCTCCTTTGAGGGTTCTTTATTCTCTGAGCCTGTAATCCCAGGACTACGGAGCATAAAGCTGAAGGACCCTGAGTTTGAGGCCAGCCTGAGCTACAGGGCAAGACCCTATTTCAAACACAGATCCCATAAAGCCACATACTCATGGTGCCTCAACAGATACAAGAGTGCTCCAAAGTTAGACCCAAGCTCCACTTACCGTGGACCACTCCACACTTCCCTGGTGTTACCGATTGACAACCGCCGGCTCGATCCAAACCACACCTCCCAACACGCCCTCNCTGCTCTACAATCTAACTTTACGGGCTTTGCGGTTGCACGCGCTGCACACTGGGACTTGTAGTCTCCTATGAGATCTGTCGCAAGCAGAAGCTACAGGCCTGTCTCTAGAACTCCCGGCCCGAGGCTTTTCCCTCCACAGGGCCGCGTGGGCTTCTGTGGCTACCCCCTGGGAAGCCGCTCACCGTCAGAGGTCGTTGGAACTGAAGGCACACCGTCGTCACTATCGGCGGCCATGACGCCGCGCGCCCCGCGCCAGCCTTCGGTGGNTACGCGGAGACTTCCGCTTCGACTCCCGGAGAGACTCGGGTCTAGGATGGGGCGGGATCTCGGCGTCTGGGTCCCGTAGGGTCAACTTCCGTTCGGAGTGGTCCGGCCGAGTGCGGAGCGCGGGCCTTGCGCGCGCTGAGTGTCTATTGGCTGAGCGTCCGGGCTGAGCGGAGCCACGCCCCTTGGCGGGTTCCCTTGGGCTGCGGGCTGGAGACTGCGCAGGAGGTAATTTATTTTTCCGCAAGCTCTGGCGGGAACTTGGAACCTTTAAGTTACTGCAGATCTTTTCGTCTATACAGCCCAGAGTTGGCATGGACAGTGCGGGCTTCCCGGGGGTGGAGGAGAGAATGCTTCCTATGTTGAGCTAAACCATGCCTAGGAGCTCGGGAGAGATGGGCGCGCGGCAGAGTAAAGGGTCTGAGCGTGGTCATAACCCCAGAAAGATGGAGAAGTGAGAGGATGGAAGCATTCCACAGGACGCGGGTGGAGAGTTGGTAAAGCGACCAACTAACAGGATCACACAAGTGATAATGTGCACTTGAGTTAAGGCTTTGAGAGTAGGACAGCAAGGAAGAGCCACCTTGTCTGAATTTGATCCTTGTCGTAAGAGAGGTAGTAACTCTGTCGGAAACCACTCACTCCCACTGNAGGGCGTGTTCACATCCCCTGGGACCACCGACCCGTATTTCCCCTTACTCAACGNTTTTTCGGGGGGTGGCAATATGTATGCAGCATTACCTGACCTCACTGAAAAAGGAATTTCCTTCGACTTTTCTCCCATCTCATTAATTCACTTAAGTTGTATTGTGTATAACATATTTGGCGCGGGCTCTGAGGAAACAGAAGAGACTTCTCATAGAAGTTTGTGCAGATTTTTGTTCTTTTTTAAGCTAGAGTCTCAGCCAGGCCGTGGTGGCGTATGCCTTTAATCTCANCACTCAGAGACAGACAGATCTCTTGAGTTCAAGGCCAGCCTGGTCTAGAGAGTTCCAGGACAGCCAGTGGCTACATATAGAAACCCTGCGTAGCCAAGGAGAAACGAAACAACAATAACAAAAAGATAAGGTCTCATGTAGCAATGGCTGGCCTTAAACTTCCTTTAAAACAAGGACAACAGCAGAAGCCCTCAGTCCCCACATCTGGAGTGCTGGGTTACAGGTGTGCACCACCACCTTGGT
>LZPO01007949.1:540199-550800 GCA_001675575.1 Neotoma lepida
GCACACACCTTTAGTCCCAGCATTTGAGAGACAGATCGAGGTCAATCTCTAAGCATTCCAGGCCGGCCAAGACTGCGTAGTGAGACCCTGGTGTGTGTGTGGCGGGGAGTGTGGGGGGGAAAAAAAAGTAAATCAGGCAGCTAGAGCATAGTGAGAGGACAAGACCAGGGCACTGATCCATAGATCTTCAGCGTGATACCTAGAGAAGTGTCTCTCCATCCAAGAGCAAGTAGTGTGACCAGAGAGCCCTCTAAGGGCTACTTTTTTATTCCACCCAACCTCCCCATCTCTTACCTCATGCCCAACCACTCATCCCCTCTTCACTGCATTACAACACACTGGANTGCTTGCAGTGCCACAGACATGCTGGGCATCCTCCTCAGGTCTTGTCCGCTAGTTTTTTAGGATGGTCTTGTTTGTTTGAAACGGCGTCTCACTCTTATAGCCCTGGCTGGACTGGAACTTGCTGTGTAGACCAGATTAGTCTGGAATTCACAGAGATCTGCCTGCCTCTGCCTTCCAAGTGCCGGTATTAAAGGTGTGCCACCATCCACCAGGCCCACCAGGCCTCTTAAAGATCTTAATCACTTCCTTTTGATACTTTTTTTTTGGGGGGGGGCAGGTTTCTCTGTGTAGTCCTGGCTGTCCTGGAACTTAATCAGTAGACCAGGCTGGCCTAGAACTCACAGAGATCCGCCTGCCTCTGCCTCCCTAGTGCTGGGATTAAAGGTGTNTGCCACCACGCCCAGCACATTTGTACTCTTTTCCTAGCAGTTTATACTTGTGTTACTTTTCCTCTTTATGCCAACAGTTACTTCTTTTAAATATCTTATATAATTTATTATATGTGTTGTTTATTGTCCACCTCTGTTAGATTATAAGCTCTCTTCTGGCAGAAACCTTCAGTGTTTGCTGAGTGAAGTTCGAGGGTCTCTGCAACCACCACAGCCAGCAGAGTATCATCCTTGGGAGGCAAGGAGGTAGTTTGGTTCAACACAACTCAGTAGCCAGTGTTGGTTCAAACTTTGGGAGTCTCACCTTGAGTAGTTATTTTAGGCATATTTAAGCACATTTATTTTACTTTGTTGTTTATTTTTAATGTGTGTTGTATATGTGTGAGCCCATCCATGCCATGGTCATCGGGCTTGGCTGCACAAGAAAGATTTTCTGGTGATAATGACTTATCCCCATGTACACAATAAAACTTAAGACATGACTACATCAAAACCCTTTGTAAAGTACATGTGAGAGCTTCCGTAAAGGCGGGTTCTNTAGATTGACAAGCTCAATAAGGGTCTGGGGGAGGAGTGCTTATTATTGTCTTGGCCACACAGATAAGCAAAGGNCATCAGCCTTCTGAATGGAAAACAGGCTATATATACATCTCTCTCTTTGAAGAGATACCTTGTGTGTCTAACATTCCCGGTTCCCCTGGTGCTTATCTGTGAGCACAAGGGCCTCTGTAGCGCCCACACTGAGGTAAATTGTTTGGCGCACAGTAGGCATTCTATAAATATTTGTTCAGGGAGTTATGGGAAGCCACTGAACAGTTCATATATGGAAGTGGNAAAAAAAACCATGATCNCTTCTGTTTTCTTTTATGGTTTCATATAGGCCTCAAACTATTGAGCTGAAGATGACCTTGAGCTCCTGAACCTCCTGGCCCCACCTAACACTGGGATTACAGGTGCAAACATGGGATTGCATTGGAAAAGCGATGATCATGTCTTGGAAAGATTGCTTTCTTCTTTGGAGAGCAGGCAGTGGGAGGAATTGTGAAAGTGAGTGAGTGTGGCAAAGGCAGTTGGTGACGAAGGGGAGGAGAATGTGTCCTGTTTAGAGTATTGTAGAAGTACGGTCCTAGGGAAAAGGACGGGGCCTTCNCATTAGAGGTGGGAAGAAGATAGAGCAAATAGTTTGTATATTGTTCCCCCTAAAAGCGAAAGCAGGGTCCTTTGATGAAAATGAGGTGGTGAAGTCCAAGTACTAGGGGGAGACAAGTTTGGTAGGATTGCAGCACAACTGAAGATGAGATCAGNTTGCTTAACTAGCCTNTGCTTCCTGAGCTGAAGTGTAAGTAATAGTTCCTGCCCCCTGGAGCCATAGGTTGTGCGGCCAACCGGGTAGAGCACTTCCTGGGGTAGAGCAGACAGTAAGCACCCACTCTAAGCGCAAGACACTCTGTAAAAGCTCCTTCTCTCATTTATTTTATTTTATTGTTTATTTTTAATGTATGTGTGTGAGCCCATGCATGCCACGGTCATCGGGCTTGACTGCAGGCCCCCTTATCTGTTCAGCTATCCTGCTGTTCCCTTTTAGTAATGTTTTTGCAATTAGAGAAAAGGTAGCCAGGAGAACAGTCTGACAGCAGTCAGCCAGATGTATTTTCTCATTTCTAATGGCTAGTCAGGTACGATTTACTAGCCCATCTCTCTTCTCATTGATTTGCCGTCTGTCTTAGGCAAATCNTTTTCCCTCTTTAATTCTTGTTTTCTCATTTCTGTGAATTGAACGAGGTGACTACTAACGGTTAGTATGACCGTGTTAGATGTCTAAGCAGACAAACTTCTTACTTATCCCCTACTCCTAGACACCCCAAACAACCCTAATCATATATCCATGGTGATAAGCATCCGGTATATACAAGTGCTCTGTGGTCCTTGGCCCTACCCTGCCCTGCCCCTTTGTTCTTTGTCTATTGTCTATTACTAGGCTGCCTTTATAGTGATCCCCTGAAGCCACTTGCTCATCTGCTTTTGTCGTACCTCAGTGCCACAGTTAGCCAATACCAAACTTATAGGCATTATCTTAGTTACTGTTCTGTTGCTGTGAAGAGACACCATAACCAAGGCAACTTTTTTTTTTTTTTTTTTTTTTTGGATTTTCAAGACAGGGTTTCTCTGTGTAGCTTTGGAGACTGTCCTGGAACTTGCTCAAGCTGGTCTCAAACTCACAAAGATCCACCTAGCTCTGCCTCTTGAGTGTTGGTATTAAAGGCATGCACCACTCCCCGGTGCCCAAGGCAACTCTTATTTTTAAAAAAGTTTCAATTGGGGGCTTGCTTATAGTTTCAGAGGTTTAGTCCATGATCATCATGGTGGGAAGAAGACAGGCATGACATTGGAGCAGTGGCTGAGAACTTTGCATACTGATCCAAAGGCAGCAGAGAGGGGGGACGAGGGGAGGAGACTGCCCAGTCGTGGGCTTTTTAAAACTCAAAGCCCACCTGCAGTGACACACATGCTCCAACAAGGCCACACCTCCTTATCCTTCCCAAACAGTTCCACTAACTGGGGACCAAGCACTCAAACATATGTGCCTTTGGGGGTCATTCTCATTCAGACAACCACAGGCATCTTGAAAGTTTTTAAGAAAAGATAGACACACCAGGTATAGTTGTGCACATGTATAGTCCCAGTACTTGGGAAGTAGTGATAGGAGAATGTATTGTAGCTTTCTAAAGGAACTGAGCTGGCCTGGTGGTGGTAGTGGTGCATGCCTTTAATCCTAGCACTTGGGAGGCAGAGGTTAGAGAATCTCTGTAAGTTTGAGGCCAGCCCGGGCTACAGAGTGAGTTCCAGGAAAGGCACAAAGCTACACAGAGAAACCTTGTCTCGAAAAAAAAAAAAAAAGTTACTGTGGTTCATGGTGTCTCTTCATAGCAATAAAAACCCTAAGACATTCAGCATTTAAGAGCACTTTCTGTTCTTACAGCAGAATCAGTTCCCAGAGTGCATATGGCAGCTCACAAACACCTGTAACTATAGTTCCAGAGGATATGACACCCTCTTTTAGCCTCTGAGGGTAGCACATGGTACATACATGCATGCATGCAGACAAAAGACAAAAAAGGAAAAAGAAAAGCTGGACATTCTCAGTGATTTGGGGAGAGGTGGCTATAATTCCTTAGGACTCCCAAGATTCAGCCTCATCATGGCTGACCACATTGGCTACATCTGTCTGTTCCAGGTAATCATGAAGAAGCTACGAGCATCTGTAAGGAGTCACAGAAAGCAACTAGCCAACCATGAGAAAAGGGGAAAATGTGCCCTTAGCAGCAGCCAGGCCACACCTTCTGCCCCTGATGGTAAGGAACTGACCCTTGCCAGAGTGTCAAGGGACTGGTTTCACTGGCCATACAAGAGGGCGGATTCAGGCTTGCAGTGTACCAAAGAATTAAGCTAATTCTGACTTGTGTTGTTGTGTAACTTTGGGCCAAGTGCTCTGGGTGTTTTCGTAACAGTAGAATGGAACAATTTCACCTACACATTCCTTTACTGTTNTGTGGATTTCATGGGATCAANTGAGTTTATACGCCTGAATGTGTTTTGAAAATAGGGAAGCACCCAGCATGAGTACTTATTCTGCCTAACTAAAACTATTGCATTTTCATTTGTGGCTCAGAGAGAACAAAGACACTCTGACAAAACTAAGACCAGAAATTTGGCCAAGGCTGCACATGACTAGAACGCTGATGTGGTTGTAGCTCTAAAGGTTGAGTGAGGGATTTGGGTAGGAGAAGCCCTAAGTGGGAACAGGTTGCTGTGCCCTGGGTCCCTGATAAACCTGTGCAAAAATGACCCCCAAAAGGGCCAGCAGGATGGTTCAGTGGGAAAAAGCTTTTGCCACACAAACCTAATGACCTGAGTTTGATCTCCAGGACCCACGGAAAGGCGGAATGAGAGAACCAAACTCCACGAATGCTGCCTCTGATCAGACCTCTACGTACACACATGGCATGCATTGCCCACACATTCACATCATACACACACAATAAAAATAAAATAAATATTAAATACTGAAGAGTCGGGTGGTGATCACCCTTGTAATCCCAGTGCTTGGAAGGTTGGGACAGGAGGATTAGGAGTTCAAAGCTAGCCTTGGCTACACAGCAAGTTTGAGGCCAGCTTGAACTATATAAGATCTTATTGAGACCCTGCCTCAGAAAACTGAAAAGGGTTGCGGAGAGATTTCTCAGCGTTCAGGCGGTTTACAACTGCCCAGGACTCCAGCTCTAGAGAATCACATACCTCAGATACACATGCACAAGTACTTAAAGATAATTCTTTAGAAAGGGGAGTGGGGTGGGAGTCATTCCCAAGTGTCCTGGCTGTCCTGCAGGCCAGGCCAAGCAGAAGGGAGAAGAGTTACTGCAGGCCTCCGTCTCCCCGTACCATCTGTTCAGAGATATGGCCNATGTCACGACTTTCCGAAGGAACTTGCTCACCTGGTATGACCAAGAGAAGCGGGACCTACCTTGGAGAAGATGGGTAAGTGGGACAGGGACAGTGGGCTGGGAAGCTGGCACTTAGCTCTTTCGATACTAAGCTTTCACCTGTGGTTTCATTGACAGGTAAAGGAGGAGGCCAACTTGGACAGGCGAGCCTATGCTGGTCAGTACAAAACTGGGCTGCTTTGCCTGGAAGTCCTTGGGTTTAGGGGTTATGCTTAGGTTTGGGGGCTAGGGGCTAGGAGCCAGGGTGAGTTAGCAGTGCCTCATGTTAACCCCTTCCCCAGTATGGGTGTCAGAGGTTATGCTGCAGCAGACCCAAGTTGCCACGGTGATCGACTATTATACCCGATGGATGCAGGTGATGCCAGGGAGGGAGGGGAGAGTCGGCTAGACCCCGAAAAAGGCTTCCTCTGCCACCCTCATCCTTAACCTTATTTCTTTTTGCCCATCTCGGGTCTACAGAAGTGGCCAACACTTCAGGACCTGGCCAGTGCTTCCCTGGAGGTGAGCCACCCCTGGGTAGGGGGAATGGAAACAACTGAGGGACCGACCACTGATCTTTGACCTCTGACCTCCACCTACAGGAGGTGAACCAGCTTTGGTCTGGCCTGGGCTACTACTCTCGAGGCCGTCGGCTGCAAGAGGGAGCTAGGAAGGTAAATGGGCAATGCACTGAAGAATAGGAGGCCAGTGCCCTCAGGTGTCTTAAAACTGAGCCTTCCTACTCCACTCAGGTGGTGGAGGAGCTAGGAGGTCGTATGCCGCGTACAGCAGAGACCCTCCAGCAGCTCCTGCCTGGTGTGGGGCGGTACACAGCTGGAGCCGTTGCTTCCATTGCNTTTGACCAGGTAAGCCCATACGTCACCTCTATTTAATGTTTAATGTGTACACCCCCCTTCCTCCGAGTCCAGTCTGACTCCCAGGCTCCTCTGTGCCAGGTAACTGGTGTGGTGGATGGGAATGTTTTACGGGTGCTGTGCCGTGTCCGTGCCATTGGTGCTGATCCCAGCAGCACCCTTGTCTCTCATCACCTCTGGTAAGAATTGGGATGATGGGAAATTGGGAAGGGTCTGTTCAAAGGGTTCTTGCTTGTAGTAGTGTTCCTTANGTTTAGGAGCCTAGCCCATCAGCTCGTGGATCCAGCCCGGCCTGGGGACTTCAATCAAGCAGCCATGGAGCTGGGGGCCACAGTGTGTACCCCGCAGCACCCTCTCTGCAGCCAGTGCCCTGTGCAGAGCCTATGCCAGGCATACCAGAGGGTGAGCCTCCAGAGGAAGAGTTAGTGTCTTAGTGTATGACCTTGCCCAATGACACCTTCCTCTATGTCTCTCAGGTGGAGCGGGAACAGCGCTCAGCCTCGCCAGGCAGTCCTGACATAGAGGAGTGTGGTAAGCGCCAGCCCTGACCCCAGCCTGCCCCTCCTGGCCCTGTTAGGGATCTGCCTTTTCAAGCCAGTAAGATTCTGCAGTGGGATTAAGCCTCCCCCCGGGCTAGGCACCTAAGGCCACTTGGCCTGAGCAGAGTTTGAGATCTTTGTTTCCAGCCTTCAAGACTAGACAGTGCCAGCTTTGCCTACCTCCCACAAAACCCTGGGACCCCACTCTGGGAGTGACCAACTTTCCTCGAAAGGCCAGCCGTAGGCCTCCCAGGGAGGAGTATTCTGCCACTTGTGTTCTGGAGCAGCCCAGAGCTACTGGGAGTCCCCTCATCCTGCTGGTCCAAAGGCCTAACTCAGGTACCTGAATATGGGGATTGGAGGGCAGTGTCCCAGCAACAGAGGACTAGAAGGGGCAGGAGAAGAAGCTGACCCCATATCTGGGTGCCATCAGGTCTGCTGGCAGGACTGTGGGAGTTTCCATCTGTCACCTTGGAGCCCTCAGAACAGCATCAGCAGGAAGCCCTTCTGCAGGAACTGCAGAGCTGGTCTGGACCCCTCCCAGCCGCTCGTCCCCAGCACCTGGGGGAGGTAGGTTAGCAGGGGTGTCAGGAAGGAGGTGTTCACATTCACAGACCCACAGACAGACCTGATCTGTCTCTTCTCTCCGCAGGTGACCCACGTCTTCTCTCACATCAGACTGACATATCAAGTGTATAGTCTGGCCCTCAAAGGACAGACCCCAGTGACCCCTGCACCTCCTGGCGCGCGGTGGTTGACTTGGGAGGAATTCCGCAATGCAGCTGTCTCCACTGCCATGAAAAAGGCACCACCTTTGTTGTCTTTTCTGGTCTCTTACATGTTTTATATGAACTTATTGCTGTATAAACGAAAAAGAAATGTATATTTTAAACAAAATTGCTAGGGCTGACCACAGGCTGGGGTAGAACTCAGGGTATTGGTTCTTTTCGGAGAAGGTGCCAGCCCTGTTTTATTTCTTCCCGCCTCCGTCTTGGCTAGGTATTCCGCATGTATGAGGACCATCGGCGAGGGACCTGCAAGGTGAGTCTCAGAGGCCCATCCTGTCGTCTTCTCCTGGGCCTGCCTCTGGGTTTTAAAAGTCATTTATTGACATTTGGGGATGAATATTATTCATTCCAGGTTTTGCTGGGGGCAGAGGGACAGTTTGTGAACTAGCAACTGATTGTACAGTGGGAACAACAGGGTAGGGGAACAAGAACAAATTAGTGTGGGCTCTGCTATCACAGGTATGTGAAGTATTAGTGCTGAGTTTTGTGGGATATGTGGTAGGGAGCCATCTGTGAGACAAGGATCAGGAAAAACTGCTTGATGAAAATAACTGCTAATTTGGGTCCTAGAAAAAGATTTATATTATTTTTAGTTATGTGTATATATGTATCTATGTGTGGGTATATGTACACTGGATGTAGTACCCATAGAAGCCAGAAGAGGGCATTGGATCCCCTGGAGTTGATGTTATAGGTGCCTGTGAATCATGCAGCATATATACTGGGTCCTCAACTCAGGTCCTCTGCTTACACAATCTTAACCACTAAGCCTTCCCCCCACCCCTCACCCCGTTGAGACATTTTCATGGTTGGTCTCACCCACACTGTGTAGCTGAAGATAAAGATGTCCTTAAACTTCTGATCCTCCTTCATGATGGGATGATAGGCATGTGCCTATCATCATCCAACACTGGGACTCAAACCTAGGGATCTGTGCATGTCGGGCAAGCCCTCTGTCGACTGAGCTATGGCCCCCAGCTCCAGCTCCAGCTCTGCTTCTTGGCAAGTTTTTCTTGATACCCTTTAGGGAGTTGACTAAAAGAGCTGATACTTGAAGACAGGTGGAAAATTCTGCAGCATTATAGGCTAGATTAGTAGAGCAGGCAGAAGATTCCCTGGTGTGCACTCATTACCTCCCATCTTTGGATTTTGCACAGGGTTCTAAAAGGTCCCGGATGTCTACTCCATCAAGCCGGAAAAAACCCAGCCGGGGCCAGCAAATCCTGGATAGTTTCTTTCAGCCTCATATTCCCACAGACACACCCAACAGTACAACCCAGTGATACCCCCAGGAAGCCCACCCCAAACCCAGTCTTAATAAAATGCTTATTCTTGTAGTCCTTTTGGAGAACATTCTACCCTTCCTCTAGCCCCTTCATTTGGTTTTGAGAGACTCAGAAAATGGTAATGCTGGATGCATTCTGACCAGTGTTCTTCCCCAGCAAAGAGTTAGGGCAGCTGCAGGGAGCACCTGTCTGGCTGATATCCAATGCTCCCATTCTGGGTAAGCTCTGATTGGAGCTCGAGCACCATCTTAGAGCAGGTGGCTAGGCTAACCATGACCTAGTCCGTCTGCACCTGTGGCCCTTGCTCCCTAGGGAGGTCAGCACAGAGGAGGGGTGGTATTAAATTCCTTCCTCAGAATCATTTATTCAGGGTTTCACAAGGAATGAAACTTCAGAAAGCACAAGGGTTAATGATCCCGAGACCTTAAGGGTGGATGGGAAGGAAATACAGAGAAGACACAAAGGCTCCAGAGTGTTGTTTTACGACCTCATTCCTTTATTCTTTATATTACCTGGATGTGTTAGACATTCCAGGGGCTGTTGTTTTAAATCTCATCNTTTTGGAGTCCAGTAAAAGAGCAAGATTTGGCAGGTACTGGTTGGAACAAAGACCAGCACCTGGCCAGGATGGATGGCCTTTATCTGGGATGTAGTGCTGTGAGGTGTGTCAGTTCCAGCAGGTCTTTGCTGGACTCCTCAGAGCACCTAGGACTAGTGGCCACTCCCAGATCTAGCCGGGATTAGGCTCCCTGGGCCCTGGCAGCTTCCTCTTGCACCGACTGCCATAGTGCCCGGATGTTGTTCTGGCCAAAGCCTGTGGCCCCCTGTCTCTGAATCAGCTCCAGAAAGAAGGTGTCCTCAGTGAAGAGGGACTTGGTGAAGACCTGAAGCAAGAAGGTGTCTTTGTCGCCATCTAGCAGAATTCCCTGCCGTTCTAGAAGGCTAGGCTTGTGCCCTGCAGCTATGATTTGTTCCTCTTTGCCGGGCTGCTGGTAGTAAGCTTCAGGAGGGGTCAGGAGCCGGCCTCCCGCCTTCGCCATCCCCTCAGAAGCTTCCATGATGTTGGGAGTGTACAGTCCTACGTGCTGCAGGCCTGGCCCCNGGTGCCTGGCTAGAAATTGCTCTACCTGGTCCTGTTTGCTGGTGGGTCCCGGCAGGGACTCTGCCAGCACGAGGGTGGGGACAGTGCTGTCAGGTGGGATCTGCAGGGCAGTAAGCCGTAGTCCCCCTCGCCCAGACCCTGCTGCCACCTCGAGGCCCAGCTCCGGATCCTCACCTGGGTTCAGCGGCAAGTGACGAAACCCTAGGCAGTCGTGGAACCAGCGCCTAAGTGTAGGGGAGCTGCCAGAGGTGCAGGCCAAGGTCAAGTGGTCCACGTGGCTGACCCAGCGAGGGCCAGGTGTGCAAGGCAGCGGTCTGAATCCGGGCAGGAAGGATCCGCGATAGCCAGCACGCTGCAGCAACGTAAAGCTAAGGTTACCAGCCGGAGAGCTGACCACCGTGTAGATGGCTGTGCCCTGTGCATCCCTCACGCTAGTGGGTGGTACCGGCACGACGCAGCCCTGTGCTGCCAGTGCCCGGGCGGCACCGCCCACATCCTCCACGTCGAAGCACAGGTTCGTAGCGCTTGGCATGGAGTGATGCGGATCCAGGCCGTACAGTGGCTCCCCCGGCCCCGAGCCCTCGTTCACTAGAAAGACTGCGTCTCCGCTGCGCAGGGCCAGCTGTCTCCAGCCGCCTGCTTCCCGCACCGCCAGGGGCTGGAAGCCGAAGAGGCGGTGTAGGTCCTTCGCTAGGGGCTGCCCAGCAGGCACATGGAAAGCGACATGGCACAAACGGCGGGCGTGAGCAGCCATGGCGAGCCCAATGGCCGGCCACCCCGCCCCGTCCTTCTGGAG
>LZPO01007949.1:551480-561556 GCA_001675575.1 Neotoma lepida
GGGCAATCGCAACTTTATCTGCCACTTCAATTCTACTTCTACATCTAAGTAAGACTTAGAGGGAGAAAAAAAAATCCTAAAACGCGGTTGTGTTTTGTTTGTTGTTCCTGTAAGGAACTACTGTTCATCACCTTAACAGGACTCCAACTACAACTCAGGCCTTCCTTACTCTTTAAACTTCCTAAAGCTATNAGCCAGGGGACCCAAGATGAGTGATACAGCTCAAATGAGGAAACTTGAAGTCTTGTGGGACTTCAGCTGGAAGGTCCTTGAAGTAAGTAAGGTTAGAGAGGGACTTTGGAAGGACAAAATGCAAGAGGAAAACTTTAGCAAAGATGCAAGCCAAATTCAGCAATTGTGCCAAAAAGACATTTGGGAGGGACACCATGCCCCACACCCCAGCCAGAAACTCCTTTGTCAGATAGTGAGAAGACAGCCGTAGGGACCAGACTTACACTAGGAGGCTTGGTTGGGTGTTCAGGATTGCAAGAAGGAGGGGAGGGCAGGGCCTCTTTTGCTGACCAGTGATCAGGAGAACATGGATTCCAGAGCTAAGCAGACCTGTGTTAGAAATCNATCTCTAACATGCATGCCTTTGGTCATGTTGCTTAGTTTCTCTGAGTTTCCTTATCTGCAAACATGGGATTCCCCCGCCCTGGTGCTGGGGGATCGATCAATACCCATGGTCTCACACATACTATTTACACTTCACCTCTAACCCAGATTGCTGTGGTTAAACTAGACAGTGTAAGTGTTCAATCAATAGTTCAATCAACAATTGCTGTAGCTATTGTTCTGTGTTCATTACACAGTGTTAATGGTACCTCCCAGGGGGTATTTATTGTGTGACCTGTTTGGGGAGGTGGGAATGGGCAGAGACTGTACTGGCTTGTGTTAAAAGTTAGACAGCCAAGTCAAGGAGCAGCTCTGATAATGGCCCAGAACAAAGAACAAGCTGTGACTCCCTTCAGGGAGTCTTGTAGCATTTCCTGACTCTTTTTTTATGCTAGGGATTGAATTCAGGGCCTTGTGAATGCTAGGCAAATATTCTTATCATTGAGCTCCATCCTAGCCCCCTGTCCTTTCNTCTCCCATATCCCCTTGGGCCTCAGCTTCATCCCTCCAAGATTTCTAAGTCTAAAGCACTGTGGGAAGTGTAAGACTGCCTTAGGGAAAGGTATGTCCTGGTTATGGCNCAGCCTTACTTTATTGTTTGCTGTGTGACCTTGATCAACGCTCAGTCTAATCCCAGCTCAGTTTTCCCAGAATGCTTCATACTGAGCAGGATGACAGTTACCGGTCTCATGCTGAAGCCTTAAATGACTGCAGATAGTAGTGGATTGCTAGGGCCCTCACCTGTCCTCCCAGNGAAAAGGAAATGTCCNTATTACTAGATTCTAGATTGTGCTGACTTTCTCAGGCNTGTGCAGCTGAGGAATTGCAACCTAGTGAGAGGCCTAGGCTTTAGCCCCTGAACTTGGGTCTGATTGTGTAGGGCCTGGACTGAGGTGTTTGACCTGGCTATTAGCGAGTTTCGGTCAGACTACACAACCAAGACAAGAGGGTCACAAAAAGTGTAGCCTTGAAGGCAACACATATTAGGACCACTCCTAGAGCACTTAGGAAGGCCCTGGTTTTGGTGGATTCTGAGGATGGGGGCCTAGAAATAGAGCTCTCTGTGAATGCTTAGAGCAAAAATAGGCTGCCCTTGAGTTTTTAGTTGGGGCTTCATAATCTATACCCTCCAAACCTTTGACCCAGCCCCAGAAGTTAGCTTTCAAGGGCCCCAAGTACAAAAAAGTGGGCATAAAGANGACCACTGCTCAGGAAGGGAACAGCAAGGCTTATGGAAACTAAGTGGTATGGTGTTTTTGGCTGGAGAGTGGTGTCCTGAAAAGCATCGTACTTGACACAGGTAACAGACTGGGTTTTCAAGNAGGGGTGAAGGTAGAGGTGGCTGCGGGTGTTGGTCCCCTGTGGTGTCCAGAACATTACCCACTTAGGGTTTCCGGGAACCTTCACAAGAAGGTTGTCTTCTCCGCATCGACTGCCCTCCTGCTGGGGCTACTTGTGCTGGGGTGGGCAAGACTGAAGCGAAACGGAGGACGCCACTGTAAAGAATGCCCGCAGGCAAGGGAGCAAGGTCATGGCACTCCGGAAGCTTCCTGCCACCCCTGCCTTGTGTGTCCGCTAGGTCAGGTGAAGTAGGGGTGATCTTGGGCTGTGGAAAGCTGAGGAGTCCAAGTTGGAGAACTGCGCCTTTCCTGCAGGTGTCGACTCTAAACCTACGGGACAGCAGTAGCTCGCTCGGCTCGCTAGGAAATCCTAGCTCTCCTGGGCTCTAACTCCTTGTAACGGGCTCGGGAGGGACCCACAGCCTCGACTGGCCCGGTCCCCGCCTCCCGCCCCCGGAGCCGCTCGCTCCTTTAAGAATCAGCCACTCTCAAGCCCTTCCTGGTCCCGCTCAGTGCTCTTTTACCTTTCCCTTCCGCCGGAAGCGGCTCCGAAAGCTCCCTCGTTTTTATATCCGCCTCCATTCTTCTCTCTTGACCCCTGAGAGTTGGCTCAGAAAGANCTCACATTGGTGAGGTTGGTGAGATGGCTCCGCGATTAAGAGCACTGGTTGTTCTTCCATGGGACCCGGGTTCAATCCCCAGCACCCACATGGCAGCTCATACCTGTCTGCAACTCCAGTTCCAGGGGATCCAACACCCTCACACAGATATACATGCAGGAAAAACACCAATGCACATAAAAATAAATAGCTCTCTTGCCGGGAGGTGGTGGCGCACGCCTTTAATCCCAGCAAAAGCAGGCGAATCTCTCTGAGTTCGAGGCCAGCCTGGTCTACAGAGTGAGTTCCAGGACAGCCAGGACTGCACAGAGAAACCCTGTCTCGAAAAACCAAAAATGAAAAAAGAAAAACCTCACAGAGAAGGTAACCTTNGATTTTTTTCGAGTTGTTGAATATACGTGTTTACTGACGAATTAAAATGACAACAACAAAACGTAGGATCTCTTGGTAGCCCAGGCTGGTCTCTAACTCGTTTTGTAACTGAGGTGACTTTGAACTGAAGATCCTCCTGCCTCCAGAGTGCTGGGATTATAGGTGTGCACCTCGCCTGGTTTATGAAATGCTGGGGATGGAACCTAGGACCTACAACTGAGCTACACCCCCCTGCTCCCAACTTAACTTTTAAAGTGTATAGCTATGCAGTAGTAAGTGCAGTCAAGCCAGAGGAGAGGCTGCAGGACAGGCCCCTAAGGGGAAGGAGCTAGTGGCAAGGCAGGAGGGAGGGAGGNAAGGGAAGGAGGCAGGCAGGGACGTATGGGAGGCAGGGGGTGGGGTAGGATAGCTCCAAGGTAAAGGGCATCCCTGGCATACTAGAGGCCCTGGGTTAATACTCCAAACAGTGAAACCAAGATAGAAAGTCAAATACTGTACAATTCCATTTTCATGAGGTCCATTCCTGGAGTAGTTAAAATCAGACACAGGTTGAAGGGACTCTGGCCCGCTCCAGCGTGGCAAGCATAGCTCTGGCAGGCCTTGTCCTTCTCCCCCATTTCCTTGCTGAAAACCGTCAGATTACATTCCTAAAGCTAGACGCCAAGGTCTATTCCCTTATTTGGCCACTTCCTCCTCCTGAGGCTGACTACCAAGGTCCAGCTATCAAAGTATTGAAGCCCAGCAATCAGAAGCCCCCCATGGGCTCCCCTAATTAACATGCCCATCCCCAATTAAAATTAAACACCTCATCCTAACACGGGGTTCCCCCCTTTACCTTTATAAACTGCCATTTTCCTATGTGCCATGTCTGTCTCCTTCTCTGTGTAAAGTCTTGGCTGTCTTGGAACTCACTTTGTAGACCAGGCTGGCCTCGAACTCACAGAGATCTGCCTGCCTCTGCCTCTCGAGTGCTGGGATCAAAGGCGTGTGCCACCACCGCCCCCTTTTGTTTGTTATGTTTTATAGAGGCAGTCTTATGTAGCCTTGCTTGGTCTTGAGCTCACTATATATCTGAGGATAACCCTGAACTCCTGATCCTCCTGCCTCTACCACCCAAGTGCTGAGATCACAGGCATACATCATAATTAACCCCTTTTCCTGCTCTTAAATATCCAAGCTATTTCCTGTCCCCAAACTGATGTCTCCCATCCTAACATTATTCGACTGCTTATTTGCTTTCTTGGCTTGGATGTTCCACAGGTTCCTGAAATCCACGATACTCAACACTGTTCTCCATCTTCTTGGCAGCTGTCCCAGTCAGAGACCTACAAGGTGCCAGATCCCCTCCTAGGGCCTCAGTCCTCACCTCCTTATCCCTGCCTGTTCTGATTCTTCTGTAACACCTCTGAAGTCATGGAATCTTTCCTTTTCTCTTCCCTCTCCACTATTTTGCATAATTCAAACAATACAATAACCTTTTAATTGCCTTCCTGGACTTGAGTTTGCCCGGAGCAAGAACTGAGAAGTGAGGTCTAGCTAATTTACTGTCCTGATTAAAATTCTTCAGTAATTTCTGACTGTTCTTAGGCTCAAGACAGAAATATTTCCTGTGACAGATTAGCCCTGATGAACTTTCCTGACTCTTTTAAAAAAAGAGATTTCCTGGGGCTGGAGAGATGGCTCGGAGGTTAGGAGTACTGACTGCTCTTCCAGAGGTCCTGAGTTCAATTCCCAGCACCCACATAGTGGCTCACAACCATCTGTGATGAGTCCTGGGACCCTCTTCTGCCTTGCAGGCATGCATGCAGGCAGAACACTGTATATATAATAAATAAATAAATCTTTAAAAAAATAGATTTTCCCTCCCCTGTCGTTGTAATAATAAGCCAGCCCTACCAACCTTTAAATTAAATTTATTTACTTTGTATATGCAGTATCTGTGTTCATTGAATCTGTTTATGTCATGTTGCATGTGTAGAGGTCAAAGGAATATCTTGGGCAGTTGGTTCTCTCCTTTCACCACGTGAGTCCTGGGGATCAAACTCAGGCCCTTAGGCNTGGTGGCAGGTTCCTTTACCTGCTGAGCCTACTCTTACTGGCCTACTCCTTCTTGGTTTTTGTTATTAATATCCCCTTTCCTCATAACATAATTAGTTCCTGGGA
This sequence comes from Neotoma lepida, assembly GCA_001675575.1. Lineage (NCBI taxonomy): Eukaryota > Metazoa > Chordata > Mammalia > Rodentia > Cricetidae > Neotoma > Neotoma lepida. The sequence continues at coordinate 556,591 of LZPO01007949.1, forward strand.
ACTTTTATGCTCTTTCCACCCCGAGATATTGCTTTTGCTGTTCTTTCATACCTGAAATGCCTTCTCNGGTCCTTGGGACTTTTGCCTAGTATCTAGTATAAGAGTGGGCATGTGTTGAGAGGTCGGTAAATATTTATGAATGAACCAACTAAGCCATCAGGGCCCGAATAGATTGTTCCAATGCTGCAGTTTTTCAAATGACCACTAGGTGTCACCGTTGGTATCATTTTAACCAGCTCTTGCCATGGTTACCCAGGNGAGGCCAAGTGGGGCCCATCTGGTCTATCTACCCAGCAAGCTGGGCCAGGTGATGAACAACCCAGATTCTTCTCCTAGGTTTGAAATATCCATTAGCTTTGGAGAAGCTGCCTTGATAGGGTGGTGACCAACCATCCTAGATTCTCCAGGACTGAAGTTTAGATACTTCAAGGAACACTGAGTATTAAACCCAAATAGTGATCCATACCTTTTTTTCCCCCCTTAAGGANGCAGAATCTCAGTCTCACAATGACTACATTTATGTAGGGTAGCCTGAAACCCAGGAGGCTGTCCCCGAACTCACAAGCACCAATCCTGCCCCAGCCTCCTGAGTTGCTAGGATTACAGGCATGTGCCACCATGCCAGGCCATGATCCACGCCTTTCATCTCAGCACTGGGGAGGCAGAGGCAGGTGGATCTCNGTGAGTTCGAGGTCAGCCTGGTCTACATAGTGAGTTATGGCTAGCCAGGGCTACATAATGAAACCCTGTCTCAAAACAGAGACAATCCCATGTAAATTGGGAAGATTATGGTTATGTCAAGGCTTATGCCTTGAATTCATTAAATGGCTGCAATGTGAGCATGGCCCAGAGATATTGTAAGATTTATTTAGTCATTTAAAAATTTTATTTTAGCTGGGTAGTTGTGGCGCACTCCTTTAATCCCAGCACTTGGAAGGCAGAGGCAGGTGGATCTCTGTGAGTTTGAGGCCAGCCTGGTCTACAAAGCAAGTTCCAGGACAGCCAGGACTGTTACACAAAGAACTTTGTATCGAAAAACCAAAATAAATAAATAAAAATTTTTATTTATTATGGTTGTTAGTGTGTATACAGTGTGTGTGTGTGTGTTCGCATGTGTGCAGAGGTCAGAGGAAAACCTTTGGGAATCACTTCTCTGCTTTGGATTGAACTTGGATCTGCAGCCTTGTACAGCAAGCACTTTCACCCACTGAGCCATCCGAATGGCTTCTGTTGATTTTTATTTTGGCTACAAATTGGGCTGTTAGAGTATTAAACAAGAGTTGGTTCGTGTCTAGATTGAGTTCTGATTTGAACGGACAGCACTCATAGTAACCCGACAGCCAGGAATCCATTCCACAGGAGGCAGAACAAGCCAAATTCTGGGTTTCTTCATGTTAAAAAACACCCTTAAGCATCTTATTTTTGTTTGTTTTTTGACACAGAGTCTCTCTATATAGCCCTGGATGTCCTGAAACTCATTGTATAGAGGACTGGCTTTGAACTCACAGAGATCCGCCTCTTTCTGCCTCCATGCCCAACATTGCCCTGACTTCTTTGATGATGGCCTATGGTGTGGAAGTGTTAGCCAAATAAACCCTTTTTCCCCCAGGATGCTTTTAGTCATGGTGTTTTATCACAACAATAAAAACCCTAAAAAACCTTGAGAAATTCATTTAACTTCAAANTATTAATTTCTTCAACTTTATAGAGATAATAATGTTTATGTCAGAAGTTTGTTCTGAGGTTTATATTGGCTGAGCGATGTATATAAAGCCATAGACATTTACTGAACAATTGTTGTATGGCCGATCACGGTTAAGTTGCTTTATAAGCACAGTATGAGTGCATATGACCCTGGGTGTTGGGTGCTTACATTGTCTGTGCTCTGTAGATGCAAAGGCTGAGACAGGAGAGCTTTAGTAACTTGTCCACAGTCTCAGCNCTGTGAAATGGTGGGATGGGTCTTAGACCTGGGCAGTTAGGCTCCAGTTAGTTCCCAAGCACCAATCTACCAAGCCAGGATGCCATATGGAGCAGGGCTGAATAATGAATAGCTATTATGCTCATTGTAATTTAGCCTTAAGTGCTTTTTATATCCATGGTGCTAAGTGTTAATTATTAGTGTATTTGGATGCAACATTTATCCTTTTTGTTCCTATTTTTTCCACAGCCATGGCAACAAAGGGCCCTGTACTCTCTATAGAGGAGCGCCCTGCCTTTGTCCGAGCCAGCCCGGTGCATCGGTCTCTGCAAACAACAAAAGATGTGGCCACCCGGCTGGCTTCCCTGCCCCCACCAGAGCACTAACCAAGACTGAGGCATTTTTTTTGAGCAGCAGGCAGGTACAGACCAGCAGACCAAGAGCAGGGCTCACAAGTGAGGTCATGCTTAATAAACTTGATTAATTTCTTTGAGCAGCAGCCATGCAAGAGGACAAGGGTGAAACAAGAGACAGTAATTCATCCTGATTTCAAGGCACAAGAATACAGCGAAAACCAGCAGAGATTTNTGTGAAGATGCTGTTGGGGCCTGGAGAGTCTGGTGCAGCTCANTCATGGAAAGAGCGGGGAAAACTCAGTGAGGGGAGATATTTGCTCATGGTGACTTAGTGAAGAGGTACCCCAGACCAGGGGCAGAACATAGACTGCCTAAGTCATTGAACCAGGACACATTCTCCTGCTTGATCCCTTGAAATGCACTCTCAGCACTCTCACTCTTATAACAATATAGGTAGTAATAGTTATAATACTGCATATAGAGTGCTTTAAGAGAGGTTAACAAAGCTGGACATGTGAAGCACGTCTTTAATCCCAGCACTCAGGAGGCAGAGGCAGGTGGAATTCAAGGCCAGCCTGATCTACAGAGTGAGTTCCAGGACAGGAACAGCCAGGGCTACATAGCGAGACCCTGTCTCAAAATCCATGGGGGGAGGGGGCGGCGGTAACTAAAAGAACCTGCCTAAAGTCACAGTTACTTAAATGCAATGGGAACTGCAACCTAGTCTGCTTTTGCAGGCTCACCCAACTCTAAGTTGGGTGCATCTGTAACTGAGTGTAATGGTATGTCTCTTCCACTACACAGGGGGCATCTTCACAGCAGGAACCATGACTGATTTAGTCTTCCAGCAGACTTGGAGTGCGGCAACTACAAGATCGTCTGTGCCTCTCCGTCTGAACTCGCTTAGGGTCTGTACATGAACATGTACACTTTTAGCTCCTATCCCCACATCCTGGAGGAGACACATCGTTGTCTCTCTGCCTTCTATTNTAGCCCAGCTGATTAGAATGAGCCTTTCATCTTTATCTCATTCTTCTTGCTGGTAATTGGTTTAGGAATGAGGATATGCTGTGGTCTTTCCCAGTGAAATCAACAGGATTGTCTCAGGCACCGTGGTTGGTTGTTTTAACAGAATACTATAGACTGGATAGCTTAAACATATATTTTTCTTTTAGTTCTAGGACATGGGGAGTCTGAGATTAAGGCACTTGAAGATTCAGTGTCTGGTGATGTGGTGCTTCTGATGGTCATCTTCTTGGTAGGATTTTGTGTGGTATGAGAGGGCTAGAGANCTGTCTGGTCCTTTTGGTAAAGGCACTAATCCCATTGATGAGGCTTTTACTCTTTACTGCCCCCCCCCCAGGGCAGTAAAAAGATCTTCTGATCTTTTTACCTTGGTGGTTAGGACTTCAGCATATGGATTTGGGATAGTGTATTAGTTATTTTTCTTGTGTGACCAAATACCTGAAAAGAAACAACTTAAGGGAGGAGGGGTTTATTTTGGCTCACAGTTTGTGGGGACACAGTCCATTGAGTTTGAGAAGAGGCCTGGCAGCAGGAGTGTGAGGGAGCTGATCACATGGTATCTGCAGTCAGGCTAGGAAACTGAGCCAGACTATGAAACCTCAAGGCTTGCTTCCAGTGACCCCTCCCTCCAGTGAAGCTCCACCTCCTGAGGACTCCACAGCCTTCCAAAATAGCACCATTATCTAGAGACAAAGTAGTCAAATACGTGAGCCCGTGAAGGATGTTTCACATTCAAACCACAACAGAAACATTTAGTCCATCATAAAGACTTTTGCTGAGGGTGGGGGTAGGANTGGGGTGACTCCTAGGATAGGTTTCCTTACTCCTAGGAGAAAGCTACTGGAGGCAACAATCTCTTTTCCCCAGGAATGATGTCAAACCTGGAAGTGCCTGAAACTGAAATACTTGTTTTGCTAACTGATGAGGATTTCATCAACAACAAAGATGACATCATGGAGAACTAGGAATCTTGTCCTTAACAGCACCCTGTCCTCTAACCCTGGAGCCACGTTAATGCTGAGCTTCCTCAGGAAAGGTAAATCAAACATGGTCATTGCCAGAGCAATGCAATCACAATTTCTGTTATTGTGTAGAAATCACCCTGGCTAATTAGACCATAATTAGCATCCTGGTTTTTGTGGGCCCCTTCCTACATTAAAGTTTCTTTGGTGGTGTTAAGGATAGATCACGGGCCATTGATGGAAATATTGTTNTGTATGCTGTGAATATGTATTGCTCTGATTGATTGATAAATAAAATGCTGATTGGCCAGTAGCCAAGCAGGAAGTATAGNCNGGATAAACANACAAAAAAATTCTGAAAAGAGAANGNCTGAGTCAGGNGACGCCAGCCGCCGNGGAAGGAACAACATGCCTGTAGACCGGTAAAGCCACANAATATGTGACAAAACATAAATTAATAAAAATGGGCTAAATTTAAATATAAGAGCTAATCAATAATATGCCTAAGCTAATGGCCAAACAGTTGTAATTAATATAAGCTTTTGAGTTATTAATTTATAAGTGGCTGCAGGACCGCTGGGTGGGCTGGACTGAGTGGGGCCTGGCAGGACCCAGACAAAACATTCACCTACAGGCCATCATACTCATGCTAGGTGTGCACTGTACCACTGAGGTAGATCATTGTCTCCCAAATTAAAAAA
>LZPO01007949.1:607496-620804 GCA_001675575.1 Neotoma lepida
GGGGGGGGAATCACAGTTGTCAGTCTTCTGCATTTTGAAATGGGAGCCAGATTCTGTTATTAAATTAGTAATGAGTGAGTTGTATACAGTTTGTTTGCCTAAATCCTAATTTCTAAGCCCTACTCCATCCCTCTGCCTCATCTTGTCACTAATTTACATACCCACCTGAGAGACTAATAATTTTTTACCTTAAAGCTTCATTTCTAAAGTTGGCTCATAATTTCCCAGACATTAAAGGAGCAGTGTTAAGATTCCTGGTCATTTCTGTTTTCACTCTGGACATTGCAATGTTGGTGAAGGAGTATCTTTAGATTCTCACATTCTCTTTGAAATGGGTCGATTTCTCATCAGAGGNGAGGGATCAAACAGATAAACACAGGCCCAAAGCCAGTGTTAGCCCAGATGGTCCTGGGTGAGAATTGTCAGAAGGCACTGTTTACTCTATGTCTAGATGTCCTTGTGTTTCTCCAGGTTTATGCTGTGGGTGTGGCCTATGCTGTGGGTGTGGCCTATGCTGTGGGTGTGGCCCACAGCTCATTCTCCACCTCCAAACTGTATTCTCCCTATGCTTCCGTTGTATTAACCAGTGGTTATTTCTGTCTGACTAACCTTCCCCAAACTCAGCCTTTTGACAGTTGTTCTCCTGCCCACAGCGTCTTTACCAGCTTATCTCTGCCAACTCAAAAGTGTTCAGATTCTTTAATTAGGCATTTTAAGGTTTTTCACAATGTCTTCTATCTCCTTTGTAGTTTTTCTCATTAATTCTCACTGCAAACTTTGAGTTCTTGTCAGTCTGGGATATTTGCTATTCCCAACATCATCTTGCATNTTCCCAAATGTCTCACATGACATGTTATCACCATCTGTATTTATGTGTTTGTTCAATGTCTGTTTCTGGAAGTAGACTGTGAGCTCCTTGCTGTCTGTGTGTTGGATTTTGTATTTAGAGCACTAGAAAATGCCAATACCAACAAACTGGCATCATTTTCATTTAGGGATTGGATTGTCTTGAAAGGAGCTGGCAGATGTCAACAGTGACCTCACATGGCTCCCAGTAACACTNCCCACCTCCATACTCACTCCACACACCGTGTACTAACAAGGCTTTACTTTGGGTTTCACTATTATCCCACTGGCTTATATTTCTAATGTCTCTTGCCACATATCAGTGCTGTCTCCTTTTCCTTCTGTCTTCTCCTTTCTTTTATTTTTGCCCCCCTCCCTTTTCTCTTCAGTTTTTCCCATTTGAATAGACAATGGAACGGTTCTCATACTTCACTGGCAATTCTAATCACCATTCCCGCCTTTCCTTGTCAAATATAAATCTGTGTTCAGGAGAGATAATCTGTGGTCATTTTGATGCTGCTCTTACCAAATTCTTTGAGACAACCATGGTACCAACAGGAAATTTCACTGGATTCAGAATTTAACACCATGGATTTGAGTTCTGGTTCTGTTATTCATTTGCTTGTGGCCTTAAGATACAGCTTTTTTCAGTCATCCCTGATATAGTAATTGGGGATAAAAGTACCAATCAGATAGGGATACACAACAGAGTTACAAAGCAGCATTCAGAAGCCAGTTGAATTAAAATGGTAGTACTTTTGACTGACACAATTCAGTGAATTCTCTTCAGCAATGTTATCTTTTTCCCAAGCTAAAAGCTGCAAAAATACTGCACCGATTTACAGTCTCATCATTACTGGATTTCCTCACCTCTGTATCTTTCTGTAGCTTGTTCTGCATCTATCCCCAGTTGCAGAACAGCCTCAGTTAAGGTGCTTTTATTCCTAATACCCAGGAAAATAGCACTCACATACAGTGCTAGTGAGAGTTGGTTGTGGCAGACAACATCCATTATGTCCCCTTTAATCTTCCTCTTCTGGTGTAGTCTTCTCTGACATTGAAGTTGGGCTGGACTGATAGGCTAGATACAGTCGGGATGGCATATAACCTCTGAGGCTAGGTCATAAAGGTATTGCAGAATCTATCTTGCTTCCAATACTGTTTATGGGAAACCAGTCTATTGGAGAGTACTCCTGGATGTAAACTGAGGAGTTCTGTTAAGATCTACTTCAATTTTCCAGTCACATGACTGCCCAGGTAAGCTTTCAAATGATTGCATCCTCAGCCAATACCTGATGCCAGTTTCATGAGCGATCTTAAGCCAGAACCAAAGAGCTGAGCTACTCCCAAATGTCTTCACTCACAAAAACTGTGAGAGGTAATAAATTACTGTTATTTGACACCTCTAAATTTTGGAGTAATTTGTTATTCAGTAGTAGCTACAAATNGCCAGCATTCACTATAAGGAAAAGTACTTATATTCTATAATTAAATTCCACTCTAGTTACATTCTCATACATACATAGCTCTAGAATATATGATGTAAGGAAACCCAGGGAAGAATGTTCATTGAAATACTATTTGGAAAAAAAGGAAGAATTAATGTCGACAATTAGTGAAATAAGTACACAAATAATAGCTAATGTTTATTAAGTAAGCATGTAGTAGGTATTATTCTATACAATCTAGATATATTAATTATAAAACAACCTTATTAGATAAGTACTCTTAGTTTGACTTGACAAATTAGAAGCTGATGCATTACAGGGTTTAAGTCACTTCTTTCGGTATTTATAGGTAACAAGTGTGGGCATTATGCTTTAAAAATTGTGAGATATCCATTTTATTTATTTATTTATTTATTTATTTATTTATTTATTTATTTATTTATTTATTTGAGATAGGATATCCCTTGCACAGTTCAGGCTGGCCTTGAACTCACCTTGTAGCTCAGGCTAGTCTTGAAATGGGGATCCATCTATCTTAGCCTCTGAAACATCAAGATTGCATGTTCAAAATATGACATACTCTTTAAAAAGCTTTTTTTTTTTTTGAGACAAGGTTTCTCTGTGTAGCTTTGATGCCTTTCCTGGAACTCACTCAGTAGCCCAGGCTGGCCTCGAACTCACAGAGATCCACCTGCCTCTGCCTCCCGAGTGCTGGGATTAAAGGTGTGTGCCACCACCGCCCGGTTTTTAAAAAGCTTTTTGATTTCTTTGTGTGGGGGCATGCACATGCCACAGAGTGTAAGTGGAGGTCAGAGAACATCTTTTGGCAGTCTGCTCTCCTCTTCTGCCATGTTGATCATAGGAATTGAACTCAGATTTGGAGGCAAGTACCTTTACCCACTGAGCTGTCTCACTGGCCCTAAAATATGATAAATTCGTGTGTGTGTGTGTGTGTGTGTGTGTGTGTTTATGTGGTGTTTATATGTGTTTGTGAGTACATGTGTATGTGGAGGCCAGAGGTTGATGTGTGTGGGTGTGTGGAGGGTCTTCCTTGATTGTTCTCCATCTTAATTTTTGAGACAGAGTCTTTTATCGAACCCGGAGCTCATCAATTTTGCTAGGCTGGCTAGTCAGTAAGCTCTGAGGAGCCACCTGTCTCAGGACCCTTTACCACTGGGGTTATAGACACCTGGGATTTTATGTGGGTGCTGGGGAATCTAAACATTTGTTTATTTTTAATGTTTTTATGTGTATGAGTGTTTTACTGTATGTATTTATGTGTACCATGTGCATACCTGGTGCCCTAGAAGACTAGAAGTGGGCATCAAACTCCCTTGGGACTGGAGTTACAGATGGCTGTGGTGATATGAACGCTGGGAACCAAACCCAGGTTCTCTGCAGAAGTAGTATAATCTCTTAACTACTGAGTCACCGATCTCTCCATACTTGTGAAGCAGGTCCTTGACCAACTGAGTCAAACAGACTGTTTTATGGTAGCTGAGAATGCCTGAGAATTTTTATTATGCATAGGAAGAAATAAGGCCCCAGTAGGAGAGTACAGAGTCAAACCATTTAATTAAATAAAAATAAACAATACTGTTACACAGATGCAGTTTGGAAATTGACTCTAAATTCAAACGACAATTGCTTCTGAAGAAGTTATACAGTTGCTTCTGAAGAAATGGACTTTTGATATAGTGAACAGTAATGATTAATTCTGAGTGATGGGCCTAAATGAGTGCAGATATGTTATTCTTTGTACTTTGCCATGTCCTCAAAAATAATTTTAAAAAATCTGCTTAAATCAAACTTTACTGTTACTATATTTAAGTAACATTTCTTCCTATCCCACCATCTATTAATCATACTTGTCAACAACTGATTAACATATTGGTTGATTCAAAACGAAATATTCTTCTTCTCTATGGTCTATCGTCATTTTTTTNAAAAAATATTCTCAAGTAGTTTCCATTTTGTAAAAAAAAATTATTTTTATTTGCATTGGTGTTTTGCCTGCATGTATGTCTGTGTTAGAGTGTCAGATCTTGGAGTCACAGACAGTTGTTAGCTGCCATTTGGATGCTAGAAATTGAACTCGGGATCTCTGGAAGGGCAGTCTGTGTGCTGTTAACCACTGAGTCACCTCTCTAGCCCNGCAGCTTCCATTTTTTAAGCATTATGGCAGTTGAGAATCATCCCTTACTTAGAAATGGTTTCTGTCCTTACAAATCTAATAGTGGAGTCAAGACAGACATTAAAGGAATACACACACACACACACACAAATTCTGAAAAGAATGGGTTATGAAAGCCTCAAGGAGAGGCATTGAAGCACAGACTGATACTTCATGGTAATCCAAGTATAGTTGCAGAAATAATGTCAACTCCTCATTTATGGAAGAAGCAATTGATCTCATTTTTAATTCTTACAAGTTATATGCAGACATTGTTACCAGCTCTCTTTTACAAATCAATTGCATAGTGATTAGCACCACACAACTAGCGAGGAGAGTTCACGTCTAAGTTATAGCCTGTGCTCTTTACTTCTGTTCCAGGCCTTCTTCTCTTCTTTCTTTGTACTTCACTCTCCAGCTGAACTCAGCTATAGCTGTCTTCTAATACTTCTTGGAACTTTTNAAAAGTTGTAGCGATTAGTTTGTGAGCAAATTCTACAACTTGAGTAAAAGACAGTCACAACTCTGTTGTTTCTGGAGAAGAGTTGAAGTTGTCATTCTTGAGCACCCACTAACGTACCTGGGTGAGAAGACAACACAGTGAAGAAAACGGACATGACCTTCACTGTCATGGAGTTTACTCCTAGTGGGGCAGTTAGACATTAAATAACAAAAAAACTCATTAATTTTTAGGTAAGCAATTCAGGGNAATAGAAGGCATACAAGAAAAACATGAGAATCCTAATTTAAATCAGAGGCAAGGATGAGGGAATGCTATCAAAAACTACACAAAAAGTCTTGTTCTTTCTTTCCATTGGATGCATAGTGCTAAACCTCTCAAAGAACCCCAGGAGGGTGCTGCTGCCTCTGCGGTGAGGTCCTGGCGCCCCATTGTTCGGACCGGCTGGTGGACTTAGCCAGTTTCTGAGTTGGGGNGGGGGGGGGCGACGACCCTATCCTATATTGTGGCACGAGAAGAGTTTTCATTCCTCGAACTTTCTGATCCCACCCTCCAACCCCACCACGGTGTCCTCCTTCGTAGCATCTTTCTGCTTGGTTGGTGCTCCTTCCTCAGCTGCGATCGTCGCCTGTCAATTCCGTCTGCCGCAGGAGCCTCATTTGGAGTTGTTTGCTCTCCTCGTGCCCCGCAAGCCTATGACTTCACGGCGACGGCTGGCGGCGGGGTCTTTGCACTTGGCCACGCGGCCCGTTCCTCTCTGGCCCGGCGGCAGGTGGGCGGGAGGGCACCAGGTCCCGGGCGCTCCTCGCCCTTGGCGGCCCGCGGCCCGGGGCGAGCGCTCGGCTTGTGTTCCGGGCTGGCTGCGCCCGGAGCGCGCGGGCAGCCTTGTGCTCGCGCCCGCGTCTCCTCGCGCCCGCGGCGGCCCGGACGGCGCGCGTCGCCTCGCGCGGGTCCTCAGGCCAACCAGCGCCCGCCCCAGCGGCGCGAGCACGGGACCGGCCCCGGCTTCCCACTCGGGCCGGCGAGCTCGTGGGTTCGTTCGCCCCGCCCCCTCCCCACAGCGCCGCCGCTGGGCGCTTGCGCGGGGCGCGTGGCCGTGGCCGGGGTCTCCGCCGCAGCCCGAGCAGCAGCCTCCGCCTCAGTCAGTCAGTCAGTCGGTCCCCAGCAATGGCGGAAGGAGGTGAGCGAGAGGAGCTGCTTTCGCCGCCGCCGGTCTCTCCGGCCAAGCGGCTGTGCTCCTGGCCCAGCCCGCAAGCTCACCACCCCCGCGGGACTCCCGGGGCAGCGGGCGGAGGGGCGGGGGTCGGCGGCGGCGGCAGCCTGGCCCCCGGGGCCCGCCCCCACCTGCAGCCCGAGTCCTTGCTGGACTGCGCCGCCAAGACGGTGGCGGAAAAGTGGGCGTACGAGCGTGTGGAGGAGCGCTTCGAGCGGATCCCGGAGCCGGTGCAGCGCCGCATCGTCTACTGGTCCTTCCCGCGGAATGAGCGGGAGATCTGCATGTACTCCAGCTTCCAGTACCGGGGCGGCCCGGGCGCCGGAGCGGCGGCCGGCGCGGCGGGGTCTTCGCCGGTCGAGGAGGGGCCGCCGCCACCCCCGGGGACCGCCACTCCGGCCGGCTCCGCCCCCGGGGCCGCCGGGGCAGGCGCGTCCCCCGGGCTGGGCACCGGCACTGGCGTGGCGAGCGCCGGCGGCGGCGAGGGGCTGCCGTTCCGCCGGGGCATCCGTCTGCTGGACAGCGGCTCCGTGGAGAACGTGCTGCAAGTCGGTAGGTGCAGCCCGGCCGGCCCCTCTCAGTCCCCTTCCTCGTCTGCAGGTGCCTCCCAAGCCCTGGATCGAAACCCCGGCTTTCTGCCCAACTCCTGTACCCCCGCCGGAGGATAAAAAAGTCAGATAAAAAACTTTTCCTAACGTTTCCTTGAGGTCCACTTCTGTTCTTTCCCCTCACCGGCTGCCCCATTTCTTTTTGTTTGAAGAGCGAATAGGGGTCTCGGTGTCTCTCTCGGTCTCTCTCTCTCTCTCCCCCCCCTCTCTCCCTCCATTCTATTCCCCATACTAAAGGCATAAGGATGGGGAGATGGGTGCCCTTTTGGATGCAACAATTTTCGAAACGCGTTTTACTGATTTAAGTTTGGAGGAGAAGGGATTGTTAGTGAATCTGGAGCAATAGATCTTAGAGGGGTTTGAGGGACAGGCTGTCACAGTGTAGTTATAGCACATTGAATCCGGGTGTAATTAACTTTCACATCGGAAAAAGCAACAGAATACTGTGCATTTTAGACAATTTTAATTGTCCGTTTTAATATTTCCCCCCCTGGGCCAGTGATGCTTGGGAATCTAGGCTGCAGATTAACAATAACCGAAGATGGAAATGTGACAGCTTCTCTTCTCTACACCCCCATCCATGGGAAAGNGCCACACAATCTGGAGTGGGGGCGGGGTCTGTCTTCCTTGTCAGACTGGGGTAAATCAAAAGCCAGTCACGTTGGATGTTTCAAATGCTTTTCATTTAACACGTCTTCGTATTCGCTTTTGTTTTATCTTCTTGTTTGTTCAAAAATGGAAACTGGTTTTTTTCATCCACTCTTTCTCTTGAGCTCCCAGTTAGTTTGTTAATCTTATTAAGTATTTAACTAAAGTGTACCTGATTTGTGGGACGATCAGGGAGAAAGAAAAAAACGACGTTGTTTAACATTGATTTGCTATACAGAATATTAAAACACTTTTTTGGGCCTATTTGTATTATTATAGCATTCTTGAAGTACATATCTTTATGTATATTTATTGTACAGTCTATGCTTATTTTTACTAAAGGCAATACTGATTTTTCTAAAGGAGTTGAAAGGGAGACGTTTTACGGGCTCAGGCATGCATACATATACAAACCCAACATCTAGCTCTCTTCTCCTCAGGTAAAACCAACGTATTTGGAATTATTTCCCTTTGAAAACTAGTACATCACAGTGTTTGTATATAAAACAGTCTGCTTCCAGTTATTGAGAATGAATAAATTCTGTTGAGAATGAATAAATTGAGAATGAATAAATTTTAAAAAATACCACAATTCTTAAATAAATAAATATAAAATACATATTTATTATGTGCCAGAATATAGGGACACTGGATTGAGAAGTCATGCTTATTTGAAAGATGTCAGTGCTTTGTGTATTTGTGTGTATTTTAGAAAGAATGAGTTGGATAGATAGGTGATTGTGTATACAGCTTTAATATTGAAATGTTGAAAACATGAAAATGAATATGGTTCATTTTATTAATCTCTAAGCTTTACTCTTTCTGAGAGTTTAGAACAGTTAACTTTTAAAGATTCTTATTTAAAACATTTTCAATTGATGGGTCAGTTTAAGTGGTTGTCTTAGGGATAGAAATGGACTTGAAAGAATTTCAGACTTAAAGGGAGCAAATAAGGGAGAAGAGTTTTAGCTCCCCACCTCCACCTCCCAGTGCTGGGAATTGAACCCAGGGCCTCTGGCACCAGGCAAACACTCTACCACTGAGCTGTAACTCTAGCACCCAAGAGGTACCTATTTTTAGAGTGATTAGAATGTCAAGTTCCAAGTGAAATCAGATTTAGAAGAGGATCCAGATCATATTTGAATCACATATTCCTCTTTTAATATGTGATACTTATGGGTAATAGACTTGTACATGATCATCTCAGGGACCCTAAGAAGGACACAAACAAACATTGTCTGATTTATTTGGCTTTCCTAGATAATGAATTATAGTGTATTTGAGAACAGAGTGCTTTGTGTTATTTATTTCTCTGACCTTAATTTGTACTAGAAAGTATGGAAGAAGATATCTCATTTCTTCATTATTTAAAGCATTTGGACATTAATCACCTTGTAATATATAAAACTAGAAACCCCCCCTTAATGTTTTGTGTGACTTAATCTACATGATCAGTTTTCTAAAAGCATTGCAAAGAGATCAGTGAGTTATTTGCATATATTCTCATAGTAAATCATGTTCTTTAGTTTATAACCTCACTTCAAACTCAGTTTAATCCTTATATTGCACTAATTATGAATTCTCTGTATTTCCTTAGTATTTCCAAGTCATATTATGATCTTGAAACTGGGGGTTGTTAGAGGTAGAAAGGAAGAAAATTCTGGATAGTTCTATAATAACATCATTTTATTCTTTTAATTTTGTTTTAAAGACTTATTTTATTTATACATGTGAGTGCTTGTATGTGTGCCTGATGCTCATGGAGGCCAGAAGAGGGTGTTAGAATCCTTGGAATTGGAGTTACAGGCAGTTGTGAGCTGCCATGTGGGTGCTGGGAACCAAACCCAGGTCCTCTGCAAGAGCAGCAAGTGCTCTTAACTGCTAAGCCATCTGTCCAGCCTTAAATTTTTGTTTTTTTGAGTCAGAGTCTTAACTCTGTAGACCAGGCTGACCTCAAACTCAAGGCAATCCTCCTGCCTCAGTACCTTTAGTGCTAAGATTACAGACATAAACCACCAAATTTTAATATCCTTTAAAAGATTCATAATGGAAAATTTAAAAAGTATGTGTGTGTAGGTGCATGTGAGTGCAGGTACCTTTGGAATATGGAGAGGGCAGGTCAGATCCTCTGGAGCTGGAGTTACAATGGTTGTGAGCCACCCCATGTAGGTGCTGGGAACTGAACTCAGGACCTCTGTAAGAGCAGTCGTCGAGCGTTCTTAACCGAGGAGCCATCTATCCAGCCCCTTATAATGTGTTTTTGTTTGTTTGTTTGTTTTTTGCACAACAGAGTATACTTGGGTGGAGACTAGAATCATGAATTTGAGGCCAGCTTGGTTACATAGACCCTTTCACAAACAAAAGCATAACACACCAAAGTTTTTACAGAAAATAAAAGCAAACAAAACTTTTATAAAGACTATATAGGTTAAATTCTGTAACTTCTGGTTATTTTCCACATTGAGTCATTAGTAGAAGTCAGTGTGCTTGGGTACTCTGTAGAAAACATCACATTTTGAGTGAGAACTAAAACTTCCTACCTTGATGTCAACAAAGGGGAGAAATGTAGGTTTATTATGTTTAAAGATACATTTCTTTTACATAATAATACTGATTCAGAAGTATTGTTCCTTTTTAAAAAGGGGGAAACTTAGTCTTTTCATGTATTTCTCTTAAGTTTGAAGCTGTGTTAATAAATTTGCAATCTGATCCCTCATTGTTATGAAGGTAATATAATTAAGATTTTTAAAATGTTTTATTTGTGTTTTATATGGGTGCCAATACTACCTTGTGTGGGATAGGTATTACTACAAAGCTAACAGTTGTAGTAGAAAAGGTCAATTTCAAGAAATTATCCACAAGTTAAACATCAGGTAGTAAGTCTATAATTATGTATAGTTGTGTATCATCAATAAACAAATGTATGAAATTTCCTGTGAATCATAACAAGTATAATAATTGTTCTTTTTGTTGTTATTGTTTTTATTTGTTTTGTGGTATCTAGAATGGAGCCCAGGCTAGGCAAGCACTCTGCTACTGACTTACACCTGTAGCCCCAGTTAATGAATTTCATATGAAATTAATTTCTATATATAATATTGGGGGACACAAAAGATATTTAAACCTACTAGAAAGCTTTATAGTATCCTGTAAACTCGAATAGAATAGGTAACAACAAAATTTCATAATGGAAATGGCTTAATTTATATGTAGGATATCACAAAAGGCAGCTATATACCTTTAAGGAATATTTGGTGACATTAAATTTTCTTGTTGTTTGAGACAGAGTCTTACTATGTATGCCTGGCTGTCCTGGGATTTGCCATTGTTTTAGACCAGTCTGGCTCTGAACTCAAAGGGATCTGCCTGTGTCTGTCCCAGCAAATACTGGGATCAAAGGTGTGCCCCACTACATCCAGTTCATTAAAAACAAAACAGTTAAGTTTATTTATTTGTGTGTGTGTACATTTATGAATGATGTGTGCAGAGATCAGAGGACAATTTGTGGGAATATGTTCTCTCACTCCACTTTGGTCCCAAGTATCAAAGTCAAGTCACTGGCCATAGTGCTAAATGCCGTTATCTACTGAGCCATCTCCATGGTCTGGTAACATTTCTTTGGTGAAGAAATTTGTCAAGTTTTAAATCTTTTGTAATTTATTTATTTCATAGTGAGTTCTCTCCTTCTTCCCTTATTGTATACATGGAGTTTTAATTTTTGTATTTGTGTGAATCTGTGTGTATGCAGGTATGTGTGTATGTTTATGTGAAAGCCAGAGGTCAGGATCAGGTATCATTCCAATACTTAGGAGAGCCTTTCACCTCTTCTCTCTTTAAAACAATTATTTTTAATTATGTGTATGTGTGTGCACATGTCAATATGTGCATGTGAGTGTTGGTGCCCTTGGAGCCAGAGGTGTTGGATTCATTGAGTTACAGGTGATTGTGAGCTACCTGATGTAGGTGCTGGGACTTAGGCAGGAGCAGTATGCACTTTTAACTTCTCTGTAGCCCCCACTTTGCTTTTTGAGACGAGCTCTTTTCCTACAAACTGGGGCTCATGGCTTAGGCTAGGTTGATCTGACCAGCCAGCAAAACCCTGGAATTTGTTTATTGCTGATTGCAAGTGCACCACCATGCCTGGCTTTTTATGTGGGTGCAGAAACTTGTGCTTGCAAGACAAGCACTTTATTGACTGAGCCGTCTTCCTGACTCCTGTACATGCGTGTTAGTGTTCAGTAAGTGTCGGTTGAACGAATGAATGTTAAGAATGGACTGTTGCCAGTGCACCTGTAGGCCCAGTTACTCAACAGGCTGAGCTAGGAGAATAGCTTGAGTCCAGGAGTTTCTGAAGGCATAATGCAAAATTAACAAACAAGTCAAACAATCAGTCAGCAACCAATCAAGCAAGCAAGCAAACAAACAAAAAAATAACATACCCACATCCAGAACACCAAAAATCCTGAAAGGAGAAGAGAGATAAGCCTGAATTTTTAGTGTGAGCATGTCATATAGAAAGTGGTGGGAAAAACTCCATACTTGCCCACATAAGAAGTGGATGAGTATGACAGCATCATATGTGAAGTGGTGATTTATCATTTTTTTCTAAATATAAGAAATTATATGAATTCTTATAAAGTTAACCATCTCAAGAACAGAGTTTTAGATTTTAAAGACCATGGGCAAACTAAAGAGAGTAGATTTCATTTTAGAAGTTACCTCTAAGAATTTTTAGGGCTGGTGCTGTGACTGAGTGCTTGAGTGCTTGCCTAGATTCCATCCCCAATGCCACAATTTTTGATGTTTTTAATTGCACATATATATTTCACAATACGGTTTTACACAGAATGCTAGGAGCACTTTTCTTTGTATTTTACAGAAAGGCTTGAAACATACAGACTTTCTTTAATATATCAAAGTGCATCCACAATCTTAAAAAATAAATATTACTGAAATGTGAGTTTAAAGCCTAGTTTAAAGTTTATAGTGAAAAAGGCTGGAAACAGATTTATGCATATGTGAACCAAGTAATTTCTCCTACTTCAACAATGGTTTTGAAGCTGGACATGGTGGCACATACCTGTAATTGAGCACTCTAGAACAGTGGTTCTCAATCTGTGGGTCGTGACCCCTTTGGAGCTGTCAAATGACCCTTTCGTGAGCATTGCCTAAGACCACTGGGAAACACATATTTATATCACCATTCATAACAGTAGCAAAATTACAGTTATGAAGTAGCAACAAAAATAATTTTATGGTTGGGGGGTCACCACAACATGAGAAACTGTATTAAAGGGTTATAGCATTAGAAAGGTTGAGAACCACTGCTCTAGAGTCTGAGGCCTGAGGATCAGGAGTTCAAAGTCATCCTCAGCTACATGTTGAGTTTGAGGCTAGCCTGAGCTACATGAGGAATTCAAATCTCAAAACAACATCCATCCTACCTCCATCCCCTCCCCATAAAAAATAAACGAGAATGAAAAAAATCCACACGGCTATGAAAAATCAAGGCATTATCTGATGGTATTCTGTTTTGGTTAGGGTTTTAAAATATGGGACTATATACTAAAAGATCAGTGGTTCATACAAAAAAGAGAAAATTTCATGGTTATGGGTTTAGCTCAGTGGTAGAAGGCTTGCCAAACATGTGTAAGGACTATGGTTAAAACCAAACATTTTTTAGGAGATGAAAATTCATTCTGGGTTTTTTTTTAGTTGATTTTTTTATCATGTAAGCCAGGCTTAACTTGAAAGTCCTTGAACTTGTTTGTGATCTTGCTAGCTCAGCCACCCCAGTGCTAGGTGTACGCTATGATACCTGGGTCTGGGTTACTTTCATGTGAATTTTCTGCTTTGTAATTTATTTATAAACTCATTTCTTTCTTATAAAGGCAGTGTACTTCTTGGCCATT
>LZPO01007949.1:632155-658895 GCA_001675575.1 Neotoma lepida
AATGATTGCCTCTGGAGGGAACTGATTAATTAGTAAAGGATCTAGGGAACTTTCAGGTGGTGATGGTGAAGTTTTATATCTTGATTATTTATTTCACTTTTGTCATTCATGGGGAATGCATATAAGAACAACTGGTTTTATCTAGTGAACCTTGTAACCTTGCTTTGTCTCTCAGTGAGTTTTGTATGAATTCCTTAGGATTTTCTATATAAAAATAATTTAACCTATGAATAGTACCTGCATACCTGTTCTTTCTTTTATTAGCCTATTTATCTTTTCTTAATAATCTTTGTGTTCTGTTCCTACTCTAATCAGCCATGGTGTAATTAACTTCCTTCTGGATTTGTTCACGTACCTATAGTTTTGAACTCACTATCTCTAAGACTCAACTTACCTTTTTTTTTTTAATGTAAAGTCTCCTGTGTTGGATATGCCATCTCACTCAACTAATAGTTCAGATGGAAACAAGATGGTTTTTTAAAAAAAATCTATTATTATTATTATTATTATTACTTGTATGGATATTTTGCTTGTATGTATGTCTGTGTATCACATATATACCTGGTGCCTGTGGAGGCCAGAAGAGGACATTGTATTCATTGGAACTGGAGTTACTGACAATTGTAGACTGCCATATGGGTAATGGGAATTGAACTCAGGTTTTCTTGAAGGGCAACCAGTGCTTTTAACTGCTGAGCCATCTCTCCAGCCCCTAGGCTTATTTTTGAGTCCTTTATTTTCCTTACTCATTATATCTAACCTGTCACTGAGTCCTGATAATACTGCTTCCTAATTCTCTGAATCAGTCTGAAACTTACCTTTCACCCCTCTACCCTTAGCCAGACTGTCATAATCTCTTGCCAGGACTACTGCATTTGCCTAAAGGGTGCCTCTAGAAGCCATTCTTGACTTTCTCTTACTTGTCTTATTTGGGTAGTGACATGTTCACATTTGTCTTTTCAGACAAATCAGCCTAACAGACAAATGTGAACATGTCACTACCCAAATAAACTTTTCTGATAGTTTCCTGTTGAAGGTCAGCTTTACTCAAGCCAAATTGCTTTCAATCTCTCTTTGAATAAAAATCGAATATGGTCTGCAAGGCACTGCAAGTTTTAACCTCCATCTTCCCCAAACATCGTTACTCTAGGATGCTTTTGCTTCTTTGAATGAGCAAGGATCTTAAACCAATGTATACTCAGGGTCTGCTATCAGTAAATATTAGATGAATAAATAAAAATTACATGGCAGGGTAGAGACAGATTTTTTTCATGATTTGATTTGGTGGTGGTTTCATGTATGTATATGAAAACTTCTGACACACTTTATATTAAGAAACACTAGTTGTAACACCTTAGGGGCAGTATATTGCCTGCCAGTTTTTTTTTTCCCAATAAAGTTACTAAACTAATGAACACTGATACATTTCATTTCCTTAAAATCTTCCACCTTTCTTTCTTCACCTAATTCCTACTTATCCTTCAGTCTTTGCCTAATTTTATTTCCTCAATGTCTAGCTTTGAATCTCCCTTTGTGTCTTACTAGGTTAACTCTCCCTATTATATGGTCTATGCTTTCCTTGAAAGCATTTATCATTTATCATAATTGTATATAACTATAATTTTTGCTTGATAGAATCTCGTTCATTTTGCTAAGTCTTTCTTATTTATGGATATATCCTTTAAGTATATTATTGGCATTTTAATATTTGCTGACAAAATAAACAAACGATGTATTCATTAATTTATTCTGTAAATGTCTATTGAGTCATACCATGGACCAGGTACTGCTCTAGGTTTGGAATTACAGCAGTGAATAGAATAGAATCTCATGTCTGCTCTCATGGAATTTATATTTAAGAGTTGGGAAACAACTTGATCATCAAGGGTTGATAAATGCTACAGAGGAAAATAAATAAGGAAAGGGGAGTAAGTAGTGTTGAGGCATGTGGAGCATTTGTCTCATTGCTCATAGACAAATCTGGGAATGCTGGGCTCCTTTGGAGGAACTGGGCATAAAAGGCATTGAGGCACCTGAGCAGCTTGAGCAATTAGTGAAGCTGTGGGAGTTAGTATCTCACTGAATCCCTGGTTCCCTCTGATTATCCTACACATGGTGATGTGGATGTTTAGACGATCTGATCCTAGGCTCATATAGAGCCCTGGATCTCTCCTTTAATTGTTGCTGCTAGTGTTATTAAGTATTCATCATGGGCAAAATCCCATGGGACAAACAACAATCTCCCTGACTTCAGTAGTTGCCTGACTTCTGTCTCAGGTAATGCAGTCTTGTTGATAAAATAAGCATTAAAAAATAATTGACATAAAACAAGATGTAATGGTAGGAACATTAAAGTGCCACGGGATGGAAGAAAGCAAGAAGAATTGTAGAGGTGGAAAGGGTTATCTAGAAGGTGGTAGAAAAAAGGGTAATATTTCCATAAACAGAACAGTGGGATGTGCGTTCTAACAGCCATCACTGTGCGGATGCAGGTTCCTGCTCAAACTCAGTAGGACTGATGCCAAATTAGCTCCCACAAATTCAGACATTTCTCCTAATTTTCTTGGTTATAACCATTCTCCTTAATATTGTAGCCACTTTTACTTCTTTCTCCCTCTGAACTAGAAACAGCCACTGCTGCTATTTTATAACTAATTGCTATGAGCCAGATAGTATACTAGATGTTTTACATAATTGGCGTGGTACTGGTTTGATATGCCTCACAACACTCAGAGTGAAATGTAGTCTCTTTCTTACTTCTTTAAGTTAAAACCAACTCAAATCTCTATTCTGTGTTAAGTAGAGTTCAATATCGTTTTTTTCTCATGTACTGTCTGAAACACAGGCATTTCCTCTCCCCGGTATTGTCTGAAAGCTATAGAGAGTCAGTCATTCTGAACATCAGGTGTATCTCATTCCCACTTCTCATCAAGGAAAGCCCTTAGTGAGTTAGTTGCTAGTGTTTTACTTTATTGCCCGGTGGTACAGACTGAAACATTTCCAATGATATGGTTGTTGGTTTCCACACAGCAGAATCTCAGTGTCCAACCTATTTTACTTACTTATTTTTGAAATAGAGTCTTGCTATGTAGCCCAGGACACCCTCAAATTATCAGTCCTCCTGTTTCAGCTTCCCAAATGCTGGGATTACAGGCCTGTGCAACCATCCTCTGTTCTGTTCCTGGTCCAGGTTTCTATTTTGTTCAGTTTATTTTGTTATTTTTGTTTTTTTTGAGATATGGTTTTGCTATGTAGTCCTGGCTGGCCCATTACTTGCTAGGTAACCCAATCTAACATTGAACCTTTTGTATTTTTTTTTTTTTTGACAAGGACCAATAAGGTCATTCCGTGTGAGTGACTCCATAGACTAGCCAGCTTCATCACTGCTTCAGTTGACTCACGACAGTTCCTTTAGGTACATAATACAGTCTACTTTTGCGAAAAGCTCTGCTTTTCTGGAGGTGCTATGTCTAGCTTAATGTGGGTTTCTCTTGTGGGATATTTGTACACTAATGTGAAGATGTGTTGCTGTGATTGGTGTAATAAAAAGCTGAATGGCCAATAGCTAGGCAGGAGGTATAGGTAGGACTTTGGGGGCAGAGAGAGAACTCTGGGAAGAAAAAAGGGTCGAGTTGCCAGCCATGTAATAGTACTTTTTTGTCGGGACCACCAGCCTGCAAATAATGACATGGAGACTTATTATTAATTATGAAAGTTTGGCCTTTAGCTTGGACTTGTAGCAACTAACTCTTATAACTTAAATTAATCCATTTATGTTAATCTACATTCTGCCATGTGGTGTTACCTCTCTTCCATCTTGCACCTCCCTGTTTCCTCTCCTGCCTGGCTAGCGACTCTGCCTTTCCTCTTCCCAGAAGTCCTGCCTAACTATTGATTGTTCAGCTTTTTATTACACCAATCACAGCAATACATCTTCACATAGTGTATAAATTTCCCATAACAGATTTCCTCTCTTTACCAAACCCAACCTCAGTGTCTTTCTATGAGAATCTCCCAAGAATTAACATTTTTCTCCTGCTGTCCTGAGTAAAGGGATTTATACTGTGACCCTCTCTGATTTGTCTTGGTCAGTTAGTTCTTCTGATAATCACAGATGGCTGGATCTAGGGTGTGCTGTCTATTCTTGAATCCATAAGAATTTTGCTAAACCATATTCACTAAACAGAACTAACTTCTTTATTTTATGTTTACATAGATAATAAAATGAAATGATCCCTTTCTGACAAAGGTCAGTTTTACTCCATTCAAAAGAAGCTATCAAGCTAGGGAGATGATGGCTCAGCTTGTAGAGGCAGTGTCATACAAGCTTGATCTGAGTTTAGTCCCAGGAACTCATGGTGGAAGGAGAAAACAAACTCCTTAAGGCTGGCCTCTGATCTACATATGCACAGGATGATGCACACATGCCCCTACTCACACACTCATTTTTAATAAAAAATTAGTTATTAGGAGCTGGAAAATAGGGGTTGGTCAATGAAGTGTTTGCTGCACATGAAGGAAGGGACCAGGGAGATGGCTCAGAGGGCAAAGCACAAGTGTGAGGACCTGGGATTGGATGCTGAGAACCCACATAAAAGCCTGGAGCTTCTGTGGCTGAATGGAGGCAGAGAAGGAGATGCTCTAGAAGCACACAGGCTAGCTAACCGGGCACATGTAATGGTCAAAACAATAGACTGTTTCATCGAGGTGGCTCCAATACCTGAGGTTGTCCTCTGGGCTCCACACATGCACCATGGCATGTGTGTGCCCAAACTCCTACACAAAAAGGTTGAAAAACAAATAAACTAGCAACGGCAATTTTGGGTGATTAGTAGGGATATATGTAGTTTTTAAGAAACCACCAGAACTTTTTTTGAAGTTGTTTGTAACATTTCGAACAAGATAGTTGAGCTGTTCCAAATCTTCTCATTGACCTGTAATCTCTGTGTTATTCTTACAGCTTTGTCATGTGTTCAAAATTAGGTCTTTTTTTGTTTGTTATTTGTTTGTTTTAATTTGTTTTTTTGAGACAGTGTTTTTCTGTGTAGCCTGGGCTG
The DNA here is from genome assembly GCA_001675575.1 of Neotoma lepida. Taxonomy (NCBI): domain Eukaryota; kingdom Metazoa; phylum Chordata; class Mammalia; order Rodentia; family Cricetidae; genus Neotoma; species Neotoma lepida. The sequence continues at coordinate 637,213 of LZPO01007949.1, forward strand.
TCCTGGAACTTGCTCTGTAGGCCAGGCTGGCCTCAGAATTCAGAGATCCTCTTGCCTCTGCCTCCTGAGTGCTGGGACTAAAGGTGTGTGCCACCACTGCCCAGCTCAGTTTTCAAAACAAATTGAATTTATTTTAAAACAATGGTATTTATTTACATTTACTTTGTAGCAGTTCCATCCTAACAGATATGAATTTAGCAAAGGCTACACAAATAATTGCCAGGATTATCCTCTGAATGGTCTTTCCACTTCATCCAATGAGGTCTCACTGACTCCACCCTTCCATCCTACCAGAAGTCAATGCCATTAAGATGATTGTCTTTAGCCATGTGAATAAACAAGCCAAAAACCAGTCTCCAACTTTTTTAAATTTCACGTTTCCAGTAGTCTTTCTCATATTTCATTTCTGCTACATGCTTTCTTGGCCACACCTTAAGTCTTAGAACACTCCCAACTGTCTCACTCTGAAATCATTAAGTCACAGGCCCTACTTTCTTTCCTTCTTGGGTGTTCACTCACTTATCACATTATAGCTGGTTTCCACCTCACTTAGCTCGTCAGCCCATTAACCACTCCATTAACATTCTCTGTTCTTTTCTCATGATCACCAGCCTAGAGTAATCACTTAATGACAGTTATCATTGTTCTCCAGCTTAGATTCTATACTCCACGATTTTGATTTGATTAGTCTTACCTGGAACCTGTTATCCAGCTATCTTTATTTGACACCACCTAGTTAAAAAGTTAGGTTAAAAAGCTTGACCCTAGAATGATCCATAGTCTATGTTTAACAGGCACCTTTAGTCCTAGCACCTAGAAGGCAGAGGTAGGTGGATCTCCATGAGTTCAAAGCCAGTCTGTTCTACATTGTGAGTTCCAGGACATCCAGGACAGTGAGACCATGTCTCAAAAAACAAAAACAACCATCATAGGATTAGATCAGCTGATGCGAGTGAAAGTTTAGGTCCATCAATTTGATTTGGGCCCATAGTATTGCCAGGCAGTCTTATGTTTTCTTCATCAGCTTGTCTTCATTCTACGGCAGATCTTGTCTTCTGTATTCATACTCCCTTATCTACTTAGATAACTAACAGGCTTTTAAAATTGTTTCAGTAAGTGAGGACTGTTTTGTTTTTGATGTAGTGGTTTTATGATTATACTTTTATCACATCTACAATCACCCTTTTGATATTTAACTTCCTACTATGTCATGTATCACTTTTTTAGTGGTTTTTGTTTTTTTGAGACAGGGTCTCTCTCATACAGTTCAAACTAGGCTTGAATACTCTGTATAGAATCTTGCTTGGTCTTTTTGCTTCTGCTTCCCAAGCGCTAGGATTATAGGCATGTAAAACCACACCACTGTGATTAAGGATCTAACTAAGACATCATGCATGCTTGGCAAATACTCTACCAACTGAACTACATCCCTAGACCTGTTTTGTCACTTTTCAATGATATCTTTTGACTCTCACTATTACCTTTGTACTATAATGTTTCATTATTTGACTTCCACCATCACTCCTAGAACATGTAATATTTTCATCTTACCTTAAGTCAAAAAGAGTAAGAAGCTTTTTCTTTGTTTTTTTGGGGGGTGAAATTTCTATGGCATAATTAACCATTTTAAAATATATGATGCAATGACATTTAGTGCATTCATGATATTATGGAAACACCACCTCTCTCTGGTTTCAGAATTTTTTTTATCACCCAGAATACTGTCTCTCTTAAGTACAGAGTACTGTCTCTCACAACTTACATATTTTTTTTTTGTTTTTGTTTTTGTTTTTTTCAGGACAGGGTTTCTCTGTATAGCCCTGGCTGTCCTAGAACTCAACTCTGTAGACCATGCTGGCCTCAAACTCATAGATCTGCCTCCTGAGTGCTAGGATTAAAGGTGTGTACCACCACACCCGGCCTTGGTATCTTATTTAAAAGAAAACCTACAATGTGGGACTTTTTGTGTAGGCTACTTTCTCTTAATGCTTTCAAGGTTCATGTCAGCACTCTATTTCTTTTTGTGGCTGAATAGTGTTCAAATTGTGATTATACCAGAATTTTTTTCCCCTGGTGGTGTGAGGATCAATCCTAGACCCTTGTACATGCCATGCAAGCACTCTTCCGTAAAACTCCATCTCCAGTCCCATTTTGTGTTTATAACAACTTTCTTATGTAGTCTAAAAGTTACTATATCATTAATTTTACTTTAATATGATTTATAGGGGAAAATCAACAAAGTGTATTTCATAGTAGGACCAAGTGTGGTGGCACATGACTGCAATTCTCCTGCCTCAGCATGGGAAGCTAGCTGGACTTAAATAGTGAGAGCATCTCACAAAATAAACACACCCTCTTTCTCTTCTCCTCCTTCACAGGCCTGGTCACATTCTTTCCTGTCTCTCTCTCTCCTCCTAATAAAACTCTGATAATGGGAAAAAAATATAAACACACCAAAAATACTGTAGTCACAAAATAACTTATCCTAAAGTTGCATGCTATTTTTCAATATAAACAAATATTTAGCTCTATTTATTCCATGCCACCCTGTGGATTACATAGATTGTGACTCTGTTACAAATAAATGAGTACAAATTTAATTCACATAAATCTGTTACAGATTTTTTTTCATCCTTAAATCCTTGGCTTAGCTTGGTTGCCATGATGCATTTTCCTAGTAGGGTTTTCCAAGCCTTGTCTCAGTTTTTAAGTATAGATAGTGCTATGTAACTTGTTTGCCAATATGTAAAATTACTGTTGCTTATAAATTATGAATTTAACAATGGTAATGTTTACATATGCCTTATATGAACATGGTCATTCCATAAAGATTTATGTTAACTGTATTACTATAGTTATCATTAAACCTGATAAAGCAGTATTTGTTTCTAGCTAGTACTTACAGATTATTTTACTGTATTTGTAACAAGTACATAGTTTGAAGAGGTGTTTTGTTGTTTTTTTGTTTTTTTGGTTGGTATTTTGTAATTTTTTTCCTTTGTTTTGCTTTTTTCTTTCCCCCTTAAGCAACTGTGATTTGTGCTGTGTTTGTATGAATTAAAGGAAGAAAAAATACAATATAAATATTATGGGACAAGTACTATGAGAAAAAGTATTTAGTATTTGGTATATTATAAAGGGTTCAGTGTCCATCCACCTTTAGGACATGAGAAGCCACTGAGTGTAGTTACTAAAGGGAGACTATGACTGTGTACCATTTTGCTCCTTTTAGAGAAACTTCATGATGCTCTAGAATATGCACTTACAAAGCTTTGGGTCTCACAAAAGCCTGAATACATCTTTGATTGGTTATATATTAAGGGAAATAGCCCACAGCATGGTGCCAGACAAGTGTAGAGCCCAACCGATTTGATCCTTAAGCAGGGAGAAAAATTCTATTCATCATTAAGAGGTTAGATTGTAAAAATGTTGTAATTATTTCAGCCTAAATTGGTTCACAGCTATTTTTTTTTCAATAAAAGTTCTCTTGAAATTGTGAGGCGAGAAGACAGTTTTCATTTTGATGACCTCTCTGCATTGTGTTTTTCTTCAAGTCCTCCACCCTACCCTGTAGCCTACTCTGTTTACTGTTCAAATCTGAATCATAATGTGCATCTGGTGGGATCCTGAGTCATGTGACTGGCTGAAGAGTCTCTTGTCCTTTATTGCCACTCTTTGAATGTTTAATTTTGACATAGCATTTGGTTATATCCTGAGGAAACTTACTCCTGCTCTTGATGGCTTTGGGGTTTGTGCACATATAACATTATTTTCTCTCATTTTCTTCTATACACACATTTTTGTTTTGTTTTGTTGTAATTGCAAAATCAAACAAAGAATGCCAGCCACATTGGGCCTTGACAGAGATCCTTTTACTTGAAGGACCACTCATATAATGAATGATTTTTATTCAAGTGAATATTCATATATTTCTAACTCTAATTTGTATGAAATGACAGCCTGCACACTATTTTGTTTGATTACAATCCCTTCACCTTCATTATCTTTTGTCTATTTAAGCTCCAGACTTGCCATACCCATCATGACCCTCCCCCACATCTCTGTGTTTCTTTCATTGCAGTTTTCCTCTGTTCTGTGGGCAGTCACAGATTGGTTTTTTGTTGTTGTTGTTTTTGTTTTTTATTTTTTTAGTTCATTAAAAAGGGAGTATGTTGTCGGGGTAGAAAATTACATTTGCATGCTTGAGAGAGGACTACAGATTTTTGTGAGGTTTGCCAAAGAGCCTGCTTTTGGAGGGTAAAAGGAAGAGGAGAAAAGGGAAGCGTAAGATTGGGGTTTAAGAAAAAAGTAAGAAATACTGAGGTAATTTCCCTCATCCCATTTTTTTCTTTTTGTATTATATATGGCTAGTTTTTTCCTGGATTCATAAACCACTTGACTAACAATAGAACAAATTAGAGACCTTTCTTAGGACTGGTTTTGAATGCACAATTGAGTTCTGCAAAGCAGAAACCTTTCCTATGAGGGTAAATGGTAATTGTAAATTTACAAGTGAGAAGCTGGCAAGTTGCAGGGTCTGTCTGTGTGTCTCCTCCTCCCATAGTTAATTAAAAGAGGTTTTATAAGAAAATTGTTTCTTGAGTTAATGTATTTCATCTAAGCTGCTCTCTTCATAAAAGTTTAGCCATGTTTGAATTGGAATTTTTTTTTTTCACTTTAAAAATTTAGATTTGGGGACTACAGATGAGGTTCATTGGTAGCGTACTTGCCTACCATGTATAAGGCCCTGGATTTGGTCCCCAACACTCTAAAATACTATCTTTGGGGGGCATTCTAGCTCTTTTTGAAGTTGATAATGTTCATCCTTTATTAAAGATGATATTTGGTGTCTGGAAAATGTCATTTATGCCCACTGGAACCTGAAAGAACTGTAGAACATTTATAATAAAAGGCTAGATGAAGTGGCCCATGCCTCCTAGCACTTAAGAGGCTGAGGTAAGTGGAGGATCCCAAGTTCAAAGCCAGCCCAAGAAGAGATGTTGTCTCAAACAAAACAACAAAAGAAAAGCCCCTGTATTTTCCAGCAGTGAAAATGTAGAATTCAGCCAGGTTCATAGTAGACATGTAGGGAGAAGACCGAGGGTGATCATGGAGTGGGATATGGAGTAGGCAGGGAAGTAGAAATTACTTTGGGATATAAAGGGTGTTCCTAGGGAAGTTAGTTTATCCCAGAGCTTGCCAACGTTTTTTGTTTGTTTGTGCGTGCGTGTGTGTATGTGTGTGCGTGCCTGTATGTGAGTGTATGTGCACAAGTGTGAGAGTAATTTGTATATGTGCATGTGTATGTGTGTGTAGGTAGGCCAGTCGTCAACCTTGAGTATTTCAGATGTTCCTCAGAAGCCATCTACCTTGTTTTTTTTGTTTTTTGCTTTTTATTTTGTTTGAGAAAGGGTTTCTCACTGTTCTGGAGGTTACTGAGTAGGCTGGGTAGACTGGGTTAGCTGGCCATCAGCTGCAGGTATCCTCCTTTCTCTGAGTCCCTAGTGATGGGATTACAAGGATGTGCCACAACATTCAACTTTTAAAGTAGGTTTTGGAGATCAAATTTAAGTCCTTATGCTTGTGTGGAGTAGGTACTTTATCAATAGACATTTCCCTAACTCTTGGCCAAAGGAGTTAAAAAGCCTTTTCTTGATCCAGCTTATTATATATTATAGCCATTAAGCAGATACTTTTTGTTGAATTACTGTACATTCCTAGGTATTAGGATTATAAACATGAATTAGATAAAGCTTAATCAGTATGAGAATATGCAGTTTTGTGTGTATGCATATATGTATCTGTGTATGTTAGCTAGAAAATTTGAGAATGAAGAGACTTCTATTATTTATATATACATGTTATGTAATATATCTATGTGTTATATAATATATGCGATACATGTATATTGTGTACTGTATATTGAAAGGGACTTCCGCACAGCGGGGGCTTCCTTCCAGACCCCGGATCAGACACAAACCACACTCGAACACCTGTTTTCACAGAGAGATCCTTTATTAAGCAGGGAAGAAAAGTTACAGTAGCTGCTTTCTGACTCAGGCAGAAAACAGCAGAAAATGACCTTACAGGTATAATTTTAAGAGGAGAAGGGGAAGTCTGTGTTAGAGCAGGCTAGGATGTGGTTGTAAAGGAGACAGGATGAGGAAGAAGAGGAAGGGGACAAGGAAAAGGGGGAACAGATATTTGTTCCAGAGGGACAAAGGACTGCCTCTGGATAGAGAGGAGACAGACTTGGCACATAGGCAAATGGTGGTTTACAAGGGTAAAGGGGGAAACCCATGTTAGGATGAGGTGTTTAATTTTAATTGGGCGTGTTAATTAGGTGAATCAAAGGGGGCTTCTGATTGCTGGGCTCAGGAGGAAGAAGTGGCCAAATAAGGAAATAGACCTTGGTAGCTAGCTTCAGGAATGTAATAACGGTTTTTAGCAAGGCAGAAGGAATGGAGGAGCAGGGCAAGGCCTGCCAGAACCACATACTGTAATGTCCCTTCATCTATTATCTCTATGTATTTATTCATTCATTCATTTGTTTATTTACTTACTTATTTATTTTGAAGCAGGGTCTTACTATGTAGCTCTGGCTGTCCTGGAACTCACTATGTAGATCAGGCTAGCCTTGGACTCACAAGAGATCTGTCTGCCTTTGCCTCCTGAGTACTGGGATTAAAGGCTTATGCCACCACACCCAGCTATGTATATTATCCCATGTATGTTATATATTGAAGATCAAAGAAATCCTTGATGACATGAATTTTTGCTATTTCTAGACTTTATGATTACCCTCTTCCAGACATATATTAAACAAATAGTTATAGTATATGTGCAGGAGAATAGTTATATGCAAATCATTTGGGCTACATCATTACTTTTTCATTTTTATAATTCTGTCAGCATATAAACAGCTTTATTTCTTGCCCTTAAAAACATCATCTCATGGATTTGGGTGTGTATCAGTGAGAGCCTGAGTTCATTCTTCTTGCATCAAACAAACAACAAAACCAAAGACTTCTCAACTCTGCTTCTGTCAGCTGTCAGATTTCTTCAACCTTTCTAGTAAAACTTAACAGTTGCGTATACCTTGACTCCAATTTTATCTCCTCCCATGTTGTCTTAAATATCTTTCAACCAGTTGAAATTAAATTCTGTTAATATTTGTGCCCTTTTCCATGAGAGCCACCAATGACCTACATTGTTCAATGCCATTTCTCAGTCCTTGCCTTCACTGTCAAGAGTGTTGGCTTAGCTGAGCGCTCTCATCCTTGAGTCATTGTCTTCATAAGGATCCCAGAATACTTAACACTTAGTTTTCTCCTACCTTTGCTCAGTTTTCTCCTACCTTTGTTCATTCTTCTGCTTCTTTGGCTTTTATTCTCCTTAACTTTAAGATATTTAATATCACCTAAATAAAGTTTACCTTTTTTTCATGTATACCTCTATGCATTTTAACAAAAGTATAAATTCTTGTAACCAGTACTATTAGCAGGATACAAAATGCTTCCATTACCCTATTTTTTTCATCTTATCCTTTTATAGTCATATTTGTAACACCTGATAGTCAGTGATCTGTTTTTTGTCACTATAATCTTGTCTTTAAGAATGTTGTATGGGGCCGGGCGGTGGTGGCACATGCCTTTAATCCCAGCACTCGGGAGGCAGAGGCAGGCAGATCTCTGTGAGTTCGAGGCCAGCGTGGGGTACCAAGTGAGTTCCAGGAAAGGCGCCAAAGCTACACAGAGAAACCCTGTCTCGAAAAACAAAAACAAACAAAAAAAGAATGTTGTATGGGGGGCTGGAGAGATGGCTCAGCGGTTAAGAGGTCCTGAGTTCAATTCCAAGCAACCACATGGTGGCTAACAACCATTTGTAATGAGATCTGGTGTCCTTTTCTGGCCTGCAGGGACACATGCAGACAGAACACTGTATCCATAATAAATAAATAAATCTTTTTAAAAAAAAGTTATATGGTGATATGGTGGCTCCTACTATACTCTAGCATTCAGGGGGCTGAAGTAGGTGGATCATGAATTCAAGGTCAGTCTGGTCTACATAAAGAGACCATACCTCAGAACAACAAAACCAAAAGGAACATTGAATATTATATAAGTGGGATTGTAGAGTATGTAACCTTTCTAGATAGCTGCTTTTATTCAACATACAATGTCTTCTATATTCTTATAATTTGCTGCGTGTTTCTGGAGTTTTTTTTCTTCTTTCTAGATAGCTGCTTTTATTCAACATACAATGTCTTCTATATTCTTTTAATTTGTTGCGTGTTTCTGGAGTTTTTTTTTTTTCTTCTTATTGCAGGGCGGTGGCGGAGCACGTCTTTAATCCTAGCACTTAGGAGGCAGAAGCAGGCAGATCTCAGTGAGATTGAAGCCATCCTGGTCTACAAAGTGAGTTCCAGGGCAGTCAGGGCTACACAAAGAAACCCCATCTTGAAAAACGAAACAAAAAAAACAAAAAGGTTTCTTTCTTTAGCTGGGCGGTGGTGGCGTATACCTTAATCCCAGCACTCAGTGGGCAGAGGCAGGCAGATCTCTGTGAGTTTGAGGCCAGCCTAGTCTACAGAGAAGTTCCAGGACAGGCTCCAAAGCTACACAGAAAAACCCTGTCATCACGTTTTTGGTAACATGCCTTCAAACTCTGCCTAATCCCAAGTCACCAAGATTTTTCTACTATGTGATATCCTGAAGGTTTGTATTTTACCTGTAGATCGTGGTCCTTTTTATTTTTGTTTGTTTGTTGTGTTTTGCTTTGTTGGATCCCATTATGTAACCCTAGCTACCCGGGAACTCACTATATGCACCAGGCTGGTTTAACCTTCAGCAGTTTCTCTGAACTGCTGAGGTTGTAGTATGTGCTGCCTGTCACACCAGGCATAATTCGCCTTGAGTAAATTTTAGCATGAAACATGAATTTAGGATGAGATTTGTTTATTTTTGCTTATAACTGACTTCTTACATAACTGGTTGTAGATACTGAATTACTTCTGTATCTTTGTGAAAATTCAGTTGGACAGACCTGTGTCAAAAGATTTCTAGACTATATTTTATTTTGCTGTTTATCCCTTCACTATTATACCATGTCTATTTAATTTAATTTAATTTGAGACAGTGTCTCACTATGTAGCTCTGGCTTGCATGGAACTTTCTGTATGGACCAGGCAGTTCTGGAATTCACAGAGATCTTGCCTATTTCTGCCTCTGGAGTGTTGAGATTAAAGGCGTGTACCATCATGCCCAGCCATAGTGTCTTGATAGCTGTAGTTTTATAATCAGTGTGGGGCTGGGAGTGTAACTTAGTATTACAATGTGTGCTTAGCATGTGCAAAGTTGTGAGTGTCACTCCCAGCATCAATACTACTACTAATAGTAGTAATATATAATAATATTAGCAGTAATATATTATTCATATACATAGTAATAATAAATAGCGTGATTCCTGTAACAGTTTTCTTCTCTTTCAGAAGTACCAGCTAAGACTTCTAGTATGATGCTGAACAGGAGTAGTAAGAATGTACATTCCTGATGGCTGGAGAGAGGGCTCAGCAGTTAAGAGCACTAGCTGCTCTGCTCTTCCAGAGGTCCTGAGTTCAATTTCCAGCAACCACACGGTGGCTCACGATCATCTATAGTGGAATCCAGTGCTCTCTTGTGGTGTACAGGCATACATGCAAACAGAGTCCTCATATACATGAAATACACAAACAAACCTTAAAAAAAAATGTACATTTCTTCCTTGTTCCAGATCTTAGATGGAACACACCAGGTCTTTATTTAGTATGAACTCCCTTCATAGGGTTGAGGAAATTTTCTGCTATTCTTAGTCTGCTAAATTCTTTTAAAATCATAAATAGAGCTTTGTGATAGCCATACCTGTGATCTCAGCCCCTGGGAGGCTAAGGCAGGAGAATTGTGAGTTAGAACAGCTGGGATACAAAGTAAGATGATTCCAAGGGTTAAAAAAANAATCCTGAATGGCTGTTGTATCTTGTCAAATGTAATTTCTGTGTCAATTAGTATTATCACATTTTTTCTTCTGTAGACTGTTAATATATAAATTGATTTTCAGATATTGGCATAGGTTTTCTATCTATAGGAGAGAGTTCATGTTCTATGATATAATAAAATGATACATTATTCTCTGTATTCATTTCTGAATTGAATATGCTAATATTTTGTTGAGACTTTTATGTTTGGAGTTCAACAAACTCTAGTTTGTTCTCCTCCCTGCTGTCCCTCCTCATTGTAGTGCCATGGTAGTTATGTGGTCTCCTAAAATGAGTTTGAAAGTCTTCACCTCTGACATCCAGGTTGTCTATTTAGTCGTAGTCAGTTTGTTGTTGTTTGTTTGTTTGAGTTTTGGAGGAATTACTCATTTCCTCAGAGTTGTTGAACTTGTATATGGAGTTATCCCTAATAAATCTTTATTGTTCTTTTTAATGTCTGCATGGTATGTAGTGATAGCCCCTCTTTTCTTCCTGAAATGGGCAATTTGTGTTCTTCCCTTTCATCTCTTAGACTTGGTTGATGCTTTTCTCTTGTTGATCTTCCAGAGAACCAGCTTTGGCTTGATTGTTTGCTCTGTGTTTCTGTATTTGATTTTTAAAAGTAGTTTACTAAATTTCAAAGCAATGTGTATTCATATAGAATTTCAAATATATTTTATTTTGGTGCACATGTCCAGAGTCTTGGAGGCTTGACTACTCTATGTCCACCTACAATGGACCTTGAGAGTTTGTTTGGAGGTTCTAGTAGGGAGTGAGTGCAGCTCCTCATCAGCTGCTGTAGGGAGGAAGAGGGCACCACCAGCCGACAGGTCTGCTTAATCAATCCTGGCGACCGATGCTGCAGCCAGATCATCTCCAAATCATTAATTTTGTTTTTCCTTTATTTTGCTTTGTATTCACTTTGTGTTTCCTTTTCAAGTTACCTAGGATAGAAGCTTAGATCATTAAACTTAAGGTCCTTTAAAAATATACAGGCATTATATTCCTCTAAACACTGCATCAGCAGCATCTTACGCACTTTCATGTTATTTTTCATTAAGTTGAAACATTTTCTGACTTTCCTTGACACTTTTAAAATGTTTTGATTATTTAGAAATGTGTTGCTTAATCTCTAGGAGTTTAGAGGTTTTCCTATATTTTCTATTATTAATTTCCATTGTAATCCAGTTATGACCTGAAAATGAACAATTATTTAAAATTATTTTTATTTTTTAACCCAGGACATGCACTGTTTTTGTGACTATTTTACAAAATAATATGTGTACTGTTTAGTTGTGTTCTGTAAATCCTGTTGGTTGACGGCATTGTTCTGTTGTGTATGTCATTGAATATTCTCTATTGTATCTTTAGTGATAGAGGGGTGTTTAGTTCTCCAGTTGTAATTGAAAGTATTTCTAGTTCTTTTTATTTTCTTTATATAAGTTGAAGCACTGTTGTTAGGTGAACACACACTTAGAATTTTTTTTTCTTGGTAAGTGGACCCTTTACCAGTGTATAATATTCTTTGTGTGTTCATATGGGTGCTTAAACCAAATTCTACTTTGTTCCTGTTACTGTACCCATGATGGCTTTATTTTTATTAATGTTTGCATATTGTGTGTGTGCGTGTGTATGTATGCATGTGTTTCCATCCTTTTACTTTTAGCTTAGCTTATGTCTTTGTATTTAAAGTGGGGTTTTAAGCCAGGTATGGTAGCGCACACCTTTAATCCTAGCACTCATGTCCTGCTTCTTTCCTTTCTGGCTGGAGACTTCTCTGACTTCCCCTTCTCCTTCCCAGCATTCTCTCTGCCCCCAAAATCCTGCCTAGCCATAGCCAATCAACTTTATTAACAATGAGAGCAACACATATTTACAAAGATTGTTCCACAGCAGTAGAAGTTGGTTTTTTCCTACTACCTTCTGGGTCCTAGGGATCCAACTCAGGTTCTTGGACTTGGCAACAGACACCTTGTCCTGCTGAGCAACAGAAGTAAGGATTGTTTTTGTTTCGTAGTCAGCTTGTTTTTCATAACTCATGGATCTTATTGATAGTTTTTGTTGTCACGGGTAGTCTTACCTGGTTGGCTTGAAACTCAGGTTCCAACTAGGCTTCCATAGTTGTGGAGACTAATGTAAGTTCTCTTTTCTGTGCCACCAGCAGTTAGTTCTTTGATATATATGCTGGATCAGGGACTTGTTCCATGTGTTTAGCTTAAGCTGAACACAGTTCATGAACAGGTTTCTGGGGTTGTTTTCCTGAGTAGTCCTATCTGTGGTTTCCCTAGTTCTTTCTTGTTCTCTGGGGTTTCCTTTTCTAGTCTAGGGTACTAATTATTCCTTCCTGCTGTGTATCTTTGTATCAGAGTCCACATAATAGGAAAACAAAAAGACTGGGAAGCACAACATTACTCAACAGAGGAAGGTCTCTTTCAGATTTCGATTTTTGAGGACTCCTATTGCTGTAGATGTTGCTGCTCTTTTTAAAACCTTCATCATTAAAGACTGCCTGCAAGTTGAGATGGTACAGAATAGGGAAAACAAAAGAACCGGAAGTGGAGTGGGGCATCTTTACAATCACTCTGAGCATTCTGTTTACTTTCCTGCAGCTTGGGAGGTTTCCAGGAGCTTGCCCAGTCCTCACTGCTAGTTCTGTTGTTGTTTTTATGTGTGCAATTCGGGCTGCAGATACTAGAGAGGAAAAAAGGAATAAATCGACTGCTACTTCAGTGTATTTTCAATTTTGGTCTCCTCCTTCTGTCTTCTTGATATTAATGACTTTCCAGAGTCCTCATATCCTTCTCATATATTCTCCAGATTTTAAAGTGTTTTCCCTATGAGAGACACGGTGAAGTATGCTTATTTTATCTTATGTAGCTTAGATCCTTCCTCCTTTCATTTTTTTCCTGATTTATATTTTAAGTGATTTTTGTTGTTGTTATTTGTTTTCAAGACAGGATTTCTCTGTGTAGCCCTGGCTGTCCTAGAACTCACTCTATAGACTAGGCTGGCTTCAAGCTCAGAGATCTGCCTGCCTCTGCCTTCCAAGTGCTGGGACTAAAGGTGTGCGCCACCACTGCTCAGCTCTCTTACATATTTCTGTCTGTGATACCTTTCTTGATTTTAGGCAATATAAAATAACCCTGAAAATATGGTACTTTTGTATATAGACCTGGAATTCACCAAGGAATTACTTTTAATGAGAAATGGGTTTTAGAAACCAAGATCTGGCTGGGCGGTGGTGGCGCACGCCTTTAATCCCAGCACTCGGGAGGCAGAGGCAGGCGGATCTCTGTGAGCTCAAGGCCAGCCTGGGCTACCAAGTGAGTTCCAGGAAAGGCGCCAAAGCTACACAGAGAAACCCTGTCTCGGAAAAACCAAAAAACAAACAAACAAAAAAAGAAACCAAGATCTGGGCTGGAAAGATGGCTCAGCTGCTAAAGGCTAGAATCACAACCAAAAATGTAAGAAACCAAGATTTACTTATAATATGTGCTTGTTGCCATAATGATACCAATTAAAATATATATTTATTTTTATTTTATGTGTATGAGTTTTTTATCTACATGTTTGTATGTGCACCATGTGAATGCCCACTGCTTGAGGAGGTCAGAAGAGGCCTTCAAATCCCCTGGAAAGGGAATCACAGACAGTTATTATTCACCTTGTGGGTGCTGGAAACAGAACCCAGGTTCCATGCAAAAAACAGCAAGTGCTCCTAACTGCTGAGCCCGTGGGGCCACTGTTTTTAAGCTTTCTCATTGAGGTAGGAAATATGTTTTTCCTTATTTTATTATTTTTATTTTTGTTTTGTTTTGGGTTTTGTTTTCTTCAAGACAGGGTTTCTCTGTTTAAAAATAAAAAAAGGACTTTGTAGACCAGGATGGCTTTGAACTCACAAAGATCTCTGCCTCCTTAGTACTGGGATTAAGGGTGTGCACCACCATACCTGGCTCAGGAAATAGGTTTTCAAAGTAATGAATTCCTATCAATATTTTCCAAGTTATATTTAATATTATAGATTTTTCCTATATTTTTCTAATTTTATACTTTGCACAAAAATTTTGATTGTTAATACTAACATTTAATTAATTAGCAATATGCATAAATAATGTTTAACATCAGTAGTGATTCCCATAGTAAAGCATGCTATGTGGTTTAAGGGTAGAGAGCTCCATGTAGTTTTTCTTTTGCTTTAGTTATATTTTAATAAAGATAAACAGGAATTCATTTAATTTTCTATGTTTATTTTATTTCTCTCTGTGTCTGTGTGTGGGCACACATGTGCCAGGGCTCATATGGAAGTCAGAAAACAGTTTATGGGTTCTCTCTTTCCACTGTGCTACGTCCCAGGGGTCTAATTCGGGTTGTCAGGCGCAGTGTTAGTGCAGTGCTCTTACCCAGGGAGCCATCTTGCCAGCCCAGCGATTCTTTTTAAATTCTTTCTAGTAGTGAAAAGGGCTCTCTACATCTTCACCTGCACTTCCCATTTCCTGTTCTTGAGTTTGTTGTAGGGTTTTGTTCTGTTTTTGAGACGAGGTCTTACTCTGTCTTGCTGGTTAGCCTGGATATCTTCGTGTGCGTCAGGCTGCACTTGATCGTGCAGTGGTCCTCTTGCCCTGACCTCGTGAATGCTGAGATCATCGACAGGAGCCACCACTCCTGGCCAGTCTCTAGTCTTTGGATAATAGCTATTCTGTTGAAAATGAGGTGGTATCTCATTGAACTTTTTGTTTGTACTTTTCTTTCTGTATTTTGTTTTTTTCAGACAGGGTCTCATGTAACCCAGACTGTCCTCTCACACACTATGTAGTTGAGGCTAGCCTTGAACTCTTAATCCTCTTGCCTCCATCTCCCATGTGTGGAGATTACATGTACGTATGATCATTCCCATAGTCATTTGTACTTCTCTGATGACGGTGATGAAGTACATCAAGAGTTTACCTTTCTTCCTTAATGTGGCATTACCACACTGACTGTCCTAAAACATTATCTGTATTTATAGTTCAAGACCCTTTCCTAAAAAGATGTTAAACATCTCCTCTTATGCCTGTTGATTATTTATGTGTCTTTGGAAAGTTGGATATTTAAATTCTTTTATGTTCTAATTGTGCCATTTTTATTATTGATTTGTAGAAGTTTCTTATATATTCTGGATAGTAACTTATCAGGCACAGTAATTGCTAATATTTCCACCATGTTGCTGACATGATCTAATTTAATTTATATTGAAGATCAATTTAACTATCTAGTAGGAAATGGATCAGTATAAACTATACAGTAAGAAAGAATAAGATCATCTCAAAAATAAAGAAAAAAGCATTTAAATTATTAATAAACAGTGGAGAGAGGGGGCGTGTGGAGAACCAATTCAGAGGCTCTTGGCAGCAGTCTTAAGTAGTAGATCAGGGCTGCCAGTGACAGTGGAAAAAAAGTAAAAGGAATAATCTATCTTCGAAGGTAGGATCGACATGATATAGTTGAAAGACTAGAGAGAAAAGTCCTAGGCTCCTCCTGGATTTCTCAGTTGAGCACTTTGGTGAATGGTGATGCTGTTTATCAAGGTGAAGATTGGAGGAGGGACAGGTATGGAGGAGATTTTGCCAGATGGGGCAGAGGAGGTCATCTGTTTGATAAAGAAACATATATTAGGTATAATGTGTCTATGTGGGATCACATGGTGATATCAGGTAGGAATTCTTTCCACACACCTGCTTTTTTCCCATTTGAATCTCAGCATTTGGGAGAGGCAAGAAAATAACGAGTTCCAGAGAACCCTGGGCTGTGGAGCAATTCTGCTTCCATAATGTGAATAAATTACTTTTTACACTTAGGAAAGGGTCTTGAACTATAAATACAGATAATGTTTTGGGACAGTCAGTGTAGTAATGCCACATTAAGGAGGAAAGATAAACTCTTGATGTTGTTTATCCAGAAGAGTTTTATCCTCTGCTGTCCTGATCTAAAAGAGTCTAGTCTAAACAGCCCTCAACAAAGACCGTCCTCCTGTGTATTGAGCAGGAGAGCAAATATGGTAAGACAGAGAATAGTAAGACTGATTACAATGTCTTTCCTAGTGATCACTTAATTCTGAAGAGATTGAATATACTCTGTATAAGCAGAATGAGTACATAGACATAAATGACCTCAAAACACGTATTAACTTGGTTACAGGCTGGTTTGTAAAGGGAAATTTTAAATAGCATTTCTTGGAAAAACCATTTCCATAGTCAGGATGTAATCTGGGGCTTTAGAATAAAATATAAAATTATGTTAAATAAAACCTTTCAGCATACCTGTATACTTCATCATAAGACTTCTGCTATTGTAATTTAACTTTGGTTTTATTTTGGTTTAATGAGAAGTGGTTTTAGGTTTTTATTTTTTTGTTGTTTTTGTTTCTTGAGCTTTTTATTATTAATTAAATTTATTCATTTATTTACATCTCAACCGAAGTTTCCCACCTTCCTCTCCTCCCATCTCCCCACCCCCAAATCCACTCCTTCTCTGTTTCTGTTCAGAAAGTAGCCGGCCTCCCATGGGTATCAACAAAGCATGGCACATCAAGTTGAGGTAGGACTAAACTCCTCCCCTTGTATTAAGGCTGGGCAAGGAAACACCATATGAGGAATAGGTTCCTGGAATCTGTTTTTTAAAACAGGGTCTCACTTTCTAAGTCTGGGTGGCCTGTAACTTCCTATGTAGACCATGTTGACCTGGAACTCAGAGATCTTCCTGCCTTTGTCTCCAGAGTGCTGGATTAAAAGTGTGGGCCACTATGCCAGCTCCCAAACTCCTTATAGTAATAAAAATGGAGGCAGAAGCAGGCAGATCTCTGTGAGTTTGAGGCCAGCCTGGTCCACAGAGCAACACCTGTCTCTTATACACATCTAGATGTGTATAAGAGACAGATTCGAATGTCTCCACATCCCTAGTGCAGAATTACAAACTTGCACCACTTGACCTCTTTTTGTTTGTGTCCATGTGCATGCTTTCTGTTTGCTTGCTTGCTTGCTTGTTTGTTTGTTTTCCTTTCAGTGCTGAGAACACACCCAGGGCTAGGCAAGCATCTTGCTCAGTGGCTCTTCTGTAGACTTCTCATAGAGGCTGTTTCTGTCTTGCTATCCCAGCTCAGGTTTGACTTGCCTCTCAGCATCTTTCAGCATCCTGCTTTTTTCCCATTTGAACTCAATAGGAAAGGAAGTGATTTTGCTTACATAATCATTCTTTTCCTAGGATTACCCTTTGCTGCTTTTTACAGCCTGGATAGAAATTTTGTCATGAATTCTTCTCAGCTACTTCCTGTTCTTTGAAGGCTGGCACTGTTTTGAAAAGCTAATTGGCATTAGACACAAAAGATTATTCATTAACTTTTCTGTAAGGCCCTCAGCTCCTTCCAAGTCTAATATTTTTAAAGGACTCGTCTCTTTCTTTCCTTCTAAACAGACATTTAGAATACATTTGAATAGATCGGCATTTTTAGAACAATTGCTTTACATGCCATGTTTAGTTTAAAAGTTATTTTTCCCAAAGAAATGATGTTATAAATGGTAGTTTTATTTCCCCAACTAACTCTAAAGTCTTTTAAACTTTCACCATAAGCAATTTAACTTTTTAACTTTTAACTTTCACCATAAACAATTTAACTATAAGCAACATAACTATACTAACAGCATAGAATCAAACAGATGTGAGGCAGAAGTAAATCCAGAGATAAAATTAAGATAGTAAAATGTGGGCTGGGGAGTGGCTTAGCAGCTAAAGGTGCCTGCTGCCAAGCCGGACAGCCTGAGTTTGATACTGAGTTCATGTGTCCAGCACTGAATAAGCAGTCATGGTGAACATATCTGTAATCCTATACTAAGGACATAGAGTCAAGAGAATCAGAAGTTCAAGGTTGCCTTTGACTACATACTGAGTTCAAGGCCAGTCTGAAATAATTGATCCTGTCTCAAAACAAACAAACAAAAACAAGAAGGAACCACAAACACGGGCTTGAGAAATAGCTCATTTAGTAAAGTGCCTTCCAGGACCTGAGTCCAGTCTTCAGCACAGACATAACAAGGCGGGTGTGGTGACGCAGTCCTGGGAGGGTGGAAAATCCTTGGAGTTCACTGGCAGGCCAGCCTAGCCTATTCTCCAAGAACCATAGGTCTTATTGAAAGACTGTCTCAAAAAACAAGATTGTTCTCGTTGAGGTGGCTCAGCAGAGAAAGGCCACCACCAAGCTTGACAACCTGAGTTTGATCCACATGGAGAAAGGATCCACAAGGAGAAAGTCATCCTCTGACTTCATGTTTGTTCATTTGTGTTATATGAATATAGTGTGGCTAATGTGATGTTCTGGTGTTCAAAATGAAATTGTTACTGGAACTTTTACATATATTAGTCCTTCTGCTTAGAATGTCAGAGTAATGCCTCAATATACATCAAAATTCAGTTCTCTGAAATTGTGTCAATCCCAGACTCCTTGGTTACAGCTGATTACTCCAATCTCTGTTTCCTTTATATGTTCCATGTAACTTTGATATCACTATACTACACTTGAATTTGTTCATCTATAAAATGATATAGATAATAGTATCTACAGTTTTGGGGGGGTTTTTTGTTTGTTTCAAGACAGGGTTTCTCTGTTTAGCTGTAGCTGTCTTTGAACTCACACTGTAATCCAGGATGGCCTTGATTAAAGGTGTGTGCCACCACCGCCCTGCTACTTGACAGTTCTTAAGAAGAGAAAATGAGTTCATAATAATTAGTAGTTATTGTCATTAGTGAATTGTAGTTTTCTTTTAAATTGTTTTCCCCCAGTGGACTGTGAGTTCATCAGATAACTAAGGTTAGGAATATTATATAATATTATATATATATTTTTATTTTGAGATGATGGTAAATTCACTTACCATTTTTAGAAGTAATGCAGGGGCTAGGGTGATAACTCAGTTGGTAAAGTGCTTGTTTTGCAAGCATGAAAACCTGATTTCGTCCCTACAACCCATGTAAAAATGCTGAGTGTGTAATCTCTAAGCCGGGAATAGATGAGACAGGCTGGTCTCTAGGGATGTCTGGCCAGTCAATCTCCCCTAATTGTTAAACTCCAGGCCAAGGAGAGACACTGACTCAAATAAGGTGGGTGGCATTCCTGAGAATGATACCTAAGATTGTCCTCTGGCTTGCATACATATGTGCACCCACTCTCTCTCTCTCTCTCTCTCTCTCTCTCTCTCTCTCTCACACACACACACACACACACACGCACACACGCACACACGCACACACACATGCACACATGCACAACACGCACACGTGCACTCACACACACACTTATGCATTAACAAAAGAAACTTTTAAAAGAATTAATATTATCAGATTTCTTTTTCTTCATCTCCCCAGTAGTAACATACCTCAAAATTATAGGAGAATATCAGTCAGGATATTGATATTGATACAGTTAAAATACAACTAATTTCTATTACCAGAAGAACCTGTCTCTTACAGCCACAGTCACTTTTTTTCTCATATCTCTTTCTCCCCCAATTCATATGAGACAAGACAAAGACAGATAAAATAAAGGGAACATGGGAAGAGAAAGGAGACCCCCACCCAGAAATCTGGTTGAAGATTCTCACCAGCTGAGAGGATAAAATTCTAGCACACTTACCATTTGCTCTAAAGGTTGCCTACATAGAGATAGTATTCTTTTTGTATAAATGTTTCAAATAAGAATGTTAAAATAGTGATGAATCCTGCTTAAGGCTGAGACATAAGTGACCTTTGAGTATGGGTTCTTCTCCTTTACCACCTGTCAACATGAGTTTTCTAGGAATCCACGAGAACACCCATGGACAGTAAAAGGCATGTCTTAACCCTTGTGCAACCCTGGTGACCCATGGTTTTCTCATTCAGATAACAACCCTATCTAAGGCACATCCAAAACTACCCTGCAATTTAAGTCCCTTAGTAATCATTTGAGATGTAACTTGAGAGCCAGCAAAATCTTATGTTTAGCTATTGCTAAGACACTTAAATGCAACTTTCTCATGAGAAGCCTATACCCACATTAGGTGTGTCTTGTCCTTTTCCTGAATGCTCCAAGCTTAAAACTATGTTAAAGCTTTCTTCTTGAGCCTTAAGATGTAACTCAGTAATAAGGTGCTTGAGTACCAGACACAAGGCCCTGAGTTTGATACACACACACACACACATTCACACACATACATGCACACACGCACCTGCAAATAGCAACAAAAATCTCTTCTTAATAAATTATAATTATTTTTCATGTTGGATCATCCTAAAATTCTTTTCTGCTGCAAGCCAAGAATCCTGTCTTCATCCGAGGAGAGGTCTCTGAAAAGACCCAGGCTGCCACTGGGGGCAGCACAAAACTGTAACCCTGACCACTGATCCTAGGAACCACTAATCTGTTCTCTATTCCTATAATTTTGTGATTTCAGATGTTGTATAAATAGAATAATATATAACTTGTTTCCTGCAGTGCCATGATTGGAACCTAGGGCTTTGTGCAAATCAAATGTGCTTTTATGGTTTGAATATGAAGTATTTCCCAAAAGGTTTATGTGTTGAATCTTGGTCCCCAGCTGGTAATGATGTTAATAGGTGATGGATCATCAGGACACTAACTTCCTCGGTGCATTAATCTACTGATGAGTTCTTAATGAATGGACCATGTAAGAAGTCCATCACTGAGGGGTGTGGCTTTGAAGGATATATCTTGTTGCTGCATCACGACCATTCTCTGTAATCACAATAACGTGAGCAGCATTCTGAAACCATCCCTTTCCAGATTGTGTTCTGCCTCACTGCACACCCACCTAGAGTAACGGAGCCAGTGACCATCATGTCTGAAACCAGGAGCCAAAATAAATCCACCCTCCCTTACATCTTTTCCTGGGGTACTTTATTATAGCAACACCGTGCTGACAGAAAACTGACACTGAGAGATGGAGTCATTGATGTCACTCTTCCTTACCACAGTGTTCAAAAGCCTTGAGAACTGATTTATGGGAGGAATTAGGAAAAATTTGGAGAAGCAGGTTGGGAAAAGCCTGGAATTCTGTAAGTGTAACTTAATGAGAAATTCTGATAGGAGCTCAGAAGACCAGAATGCTGATAGAACACAGATAATAATGTCTAGGCTCTCAGTTTTCCAGACGGCAGTAGGTACCGGAGAATTAGACTAATGAATGGTCATTGCATTGCATTCTGGCCAAGAATTTATCTTCATGCCTGAGAAGCTAAATTTAAAGGTAACAGATTAATTCATCTGGCAGAAGAAATTTCAAGGTACCTGTGATGGCGGTTGTCAACTTGACTATATCTGGAATGAAGTATAATCCAGAAATGGAGGGCACATTTGTGATCTGGATCTTGAGGCTGGAAGACACACACCTTTAATCCAGATCTTGAGGTGGGAAGGCACATCTTTAATCTGGGCCACACCCTCTGCTGGAACCCTATGTAAGGACAATGGAAGAAGGAAGGGGGTGTGTTCCTTCTTCACTTGCTTGCCCTTGCCTTGTCAGCACATCCTTCCATCCTTTCCTTCACTGGAATTGGAGCCTACTTAGGAATTCCAGCATATACAGAAGACCAGCTGAGACCCCCCAGCCTTGTGGGACTGAGCAACTACTGCATTCTTGTACTTTCCATT
>LZPO01007949.1:659040-672134 GCA_001675575.1 Neotoma lepida
TTAACTATGTAAAGATGTGTTATATTTGTGTTGCAGAATAATTGTTTAACTATGTAAAGCTGTGTTGCTTTTGTTTATGCTGCATTTATTTAACTACGTAAAGATGTGTTGCTGTTTACCTTGCCTGCCTAAGGCACCTGATTGGTCTAATATAAAGCTGAATGGCCAATAGCTCGGAGAGGAGGGATAGTCGGGGCTGGTGGGCAGAGAGAAAAGGGGAGCCAACCAGCTAGCCAGGGGCCAGCCAGACAGACATGGAGGAAGCAGGAAGGACAGTACATAGATGAGGTAAACAACCCTCAGGGCAGCACATAGATTAATAGAAATTGGTTAATTTAAATTTGTTTAAAAGCTAGCTACAAATAAGCCTAAGCTGAGGCCAAGCATTCATAATTAATAACAAGTCTCTGTGTCATGATTTGGGGGCTGGTGGTCCAAGAAAGCCTGCTTCAGGACTGTTTTGAGAAGAGAACTCCAGAGAATTCAGCTCATACAGGAATTCTTTGGAAAGTATTTTTACAGGTTTGACTACCCAAGCAGCTGTAGTCCAAGGTTATCCAGCCAACATTCAGTTTTCTTTGACACTTTGTAATACTATTTCTCTGGATATGGCCTTATACGTTGATATTATTTAAGGATTTATTTATGTATTTTTTAATTGTGTGTGTGCATGCACACATATGTGTGTGTTTTCAGGTACTCTCATAGTCTAAGGATCCCTAGCTGCTGGAATTACAGGCAGTTGTGAGCCATCAGGTTTTGGGAGCCACTCAGGTCACTACCCTTTCAGAGTAGTATACACTCTAAACTGCTGAATGATCTCTGTCCACCCTTGGTTGATAATTTCTAAAACTTTAAAGCAAAGTAAAATGTGGCAGAATGTAGTTCATTATATGGTATAAATAATAAATAGCAAATATTTAGTAAAGTGAGAAATGAGTATCATTTGAGATAATCAGCTAAAGGTGGAGCTAATCAAACTTTATCAAGAAGGATGAATTGAATTTGGATAGGAGGAAAGGATTGCCTTAGTATGACGAGGATGAGATAGAAATGAACTAGTCTGTCTGTGTCCATCTCCATTATTCTCTTTTTTTTTTCTTTTGGTTTTTCAAGACAGAGTTTCTCTGTGTAGCCCTGGAACTCTCTGTGTAGACCAGACAGCCTCGAATTCACAGAGATCCACCTGCTTCTGCCTCCCGAGTGCAGGGATTAAAAGCGTTCATCACCACTGCCCAGCTCATCTCCGTTATTCTTAACTGTAGGGATTTGTGTGTGTGAGAGAGACACTGAGATCTGAATGTTCTTGAGCTTGGTAGGAAAGTGTTCTATCTGTGTTTCATCCCCAGCCCCTTTCCTTGCCTCAGTTAAAAAATGAAATTGTCAAAGGGTGGTACTGGAGAATATTGTGTTAAGCAAAATAAGTTAGACTCAGAAAGCAGATATCATGTATTTTTCTCATCTGCAGAATCTAGATTTAAAAAAAATGCATGAGGGGCTGGGCAGTGGTGGTTCACACCTTTAATCCCAGCACTCGAGAGGCAGAGGCAGGTGGATCTCTGTGAGTTTGAGGCCAGCCTGGTCTACAGAGAGAGTTCCAGGACAGCCAGGGGTGTTACACAGAGAGACCCTGCCTCAAAAAAAAATTTCATGAGGGGCCAACAAGATTGTTCAGCTGGTAAAAGGTGCCTGCCACCAAGCTTGATGATCTGAGTTCAATTCCTGAGACATGGTGGAAAGAGATAGCTCAGTGGGTAAAATTGCTTGTCACAATGGTTAGGGTTGTCAACTTCACAGAACTTAAAATCACCTGAAATATGCCTCTGGGCATGCTGTGGGGAATTATCTTGATTATATTAATTGAGGTGGGAAGATCTGCCCACTCTGGGTAGCACCATTCCCTGGGCAGGGTATCCTGGACTGTATAAAAGAAGGGAAACTGAGCACTAGTATGCATGTGTTTATTGCTTTGTCCTTAGGATAGCAGATATGACCAACTGCTTCAAGCTCCTGATGTCTTGACTTCCCTACCAAGATGGACTATGACCTGGAATTGTGAGCTAAAATAAACACTTTCTCCCTTCAGCTGCGTTTGTCGGCGTGTTTTATCATTTCACTTGGAGAGAAAACCAAGATACCTGATGACCTAAGTTCAATCCCTGGATCCCACAGTGGAAGGAGAGCTAACTCTGAAAAGTTATTCTGTGACCTCCACATGAGCACCAGAGCATGCATGTCCCCAAATTCACATACATATCTCATATACATACATATAATCATAAATAAAATAAAGGAAACAGGCTCTGGCATCAAACCTGGGTTCAAATGTTGGCTGTCACTTAGTAACTGTCCCTTGACCTTTGAGTGCTTTGGGTTCTTCGTATGCAAATTACTGTGAGGATTAAATATCTGGCATCAAACCTGGGTTCAAATGTTGGCTGTCACTTAGTAACTGTCCCTTGACCTTTGAGTGCTTTGGGTTCTTCGTATGCAAATTACTGTGAGGATTAAATAAGCAAATAATGAACAAAACAGACTAGTGCTTGGGCTACAGTAAGTCCTCTTGGTTGTTTGCCTTGAGTCTTGGGAGACTGTCAGGTTCTGCATATCTGTCATTTGTATGGAAAAAGAGAAATGCCTTCTGAAAGTTGTCCTCTGACATCACACACACACACGCACACACACACAATGTAGAAAATCTGACTAATTGGACATAGTTTTCAAGAATTTGACTTTGTGTGCGTGATGTGTGCTTTGCTTTGCTTCTTTATGTGTGAGCCTTCTGAGGAGTCACTAAGTTTTCTGGGTCTGTGAGTTTATGCCTTTGCCCAAATTTAGCAAGTCTTGAGCAGTTGTCTCAGGTACTTTCAGCCTTGTATATTCTCCTTGTGGGATACTAGAGCTTCTGTTATTTTCTGAGATCCTGAGTCTCTATTTGATGTTACTTTCTGTTTTGTTTTCACTCTTTTTTTTCCTCTATTTTTTTAGATTGGAGAATTTCTATTACTCTGTCTTCTAGTTCACTGATTTCTTTTCTCTGTCCTAGCTAGTCTGGTGTTCAGTCTATCCATTGAATTTTTTATTTCAGGATTTTATTTTCAGTTCTCAAATTTCAGCTTGGTTTTTTACATCTTGTATTTCTTTGTTGACAGTTTCTATTTTTTAAAAATGTGTTTCAAGTGCATTTGTAATTGCTTGTTGAAGTATTTTTAATATGGCTCCTTTTGTCAAGAGGTCAGCAAGATGGCTCAGCTGGTAAAGGCACCTGCTGCCACGCCTGACAACCTGAGTATCATTCCCAGAACTCATATGGTGGGAGAAGAGAACTGACTTCCCTAAGGTGTCCTCTGACCTGAACTTGTGTGCAATAGCATTCCTGAACCCTCCCATACACATATGCACACAAAATAAATAAAAGTATAATCAAATTTTAAAAAGCTTTGTTAGGTTCTAACATCTGTCATTTTGGTGTTGATATCTACTGATTATCTTTTGATTCAGGTTGAGATTTTCCTGGTTCTTGAAACAATTGATTTCCATTGAAACCTGGACATTTGGAGCATTATAAAACCTTGGATACTTATCTCCATCCTTTTTTGTTGTGTGTTTGGATATGTGTAGAGGGGTGGCTGTGGCTGTGGTGTGGGAATCAAATGAAGCATACTAGATAATCACTCCTCCAGTGAGCCGAGCGTCCAGGTTTTATATGAACCTCTCTGTTTTAATACAGCCTCTAACACTGCAGTGCAGAAGTAGGAGAGGAGCTCATTATTGCCACATGGATGTAGAAGTCCTGATTCTCTCCTGAGCAGTCCCCATGCTGAATTAGAAGAGCAAAAGCAGAGGATATGAGTGCTGTTATATGAACTTTTAACGATTGTCATTGATAACTTACTGTGTACTGGCCAGCAGGATGGCTCAGTGGGGAAAGATGCTATGAGTTCAATGCCCTGAACCCAAATGGTGGAAGGAGAGAACAACTTCTACAAATTTGGCCTCTGACCTCTGCACATGTGCTGTGCACTCATACACATAAACACAAAATGATTAAATAAATGTTTGAAAAATGAAACAGAAGGGAGGAGAGGGAGAGAGAGAGATTTTTTAAAATGCACCTACAAAATTAAAAATGCAGAGCTGGAAAGATGGNTCTGCGGTTAAGAGCATTGACTGCTCTTCCAGACGGCTTAGGTTTGATTTCCAGCACCTACATGGCAGCTCATAACCGTCTGTAACTCCAGTCTAAGGACCTTAGATCCAATGTTTCCTCTTCTGGCCTCCATGAGCACCAGGCACACACATGGTACTCAGATATATATACAGGCAAAACACTTATACACATAAATAATTTTTTAAATTAAAAATATATAAAAGCAGAAATGGATTATTTCGGAAAAGGAAGGGACAGGGCCTCAGAGGAGCAAAAAGGAGGAGCAAAAGAAGATAATGGGGTATGTGACTATGAGCAAGTATATTATGGCATGTATGAAAATGTCCAAATTACTAAAAATGGATTTATTTTAGAAGTGGAAATATGAAGTATTGTTACATGTTACGAAAAGGATGACCCTTGCTGGGCATAATGGTGCAAGCTTTTAATCCCAGCACTCAAGAGGCTGAGGCAGAAGGCAGATGGATCTCTGTGAGTTTGAGGCCAGCCTGGTTTACATAGAAAGTTCCAGGCCAGCTAAGATTACATGGAGAGACCTTGTCTCAAAACAAACAAAAAAACCAAAAACAGAGAGGATGAATCTTGAAAGCATTGTGCTAAGTATACAAAAGGCCACCTATTAAATGGTTCCATTTATATGAAATATTAATAGACAAATCCATAGTAACAGAAAATAGACAAATACTGAATAGTGACTTTCATATTATGTGAATTTATCTCAGTAAAGTAGCCTTTAAAATGTAATTTATGAGACATCTGTTTTTTAAAAACTTACTACTACTGCAGGGGTGCGTATGCTACAGGCCATGTGTGGAGGTGAGAGGTTTCTGGAGTCAGTTCTCTCTTTCCACCTTTATGTAGGTTCCAGGGATCGGAATCAAGTTACCAGAGTTGTTTGGCAAACATCTTCATCCACTGAGCCATCTCACCAGCCCTCCTTTATATTCTTGATCTCAGGAACCTCCTTCCTGTGCTTGGAGATATTCTCAAATCTAGACGTAAATTAGATGGGGGAAACTTCATCTAGACTTTTTACTTTTCCCACAGGCACTCCGATAAGTGAGTCTGAATCTACAACTCATTTCTATGAATTTTTCCCCCAATGCCCAAGTATATTTGGAGCTCTAATCTGTCGTTCTGAAATGAGGTCAGAGCAAATTGCACTTTAGCTTAGCGTATGACTGTTTTATGATCAAATTTAAACTTTTTTTAAAGAAAAGAAAAATTGAGCCAGCTAGATGGTTCGGTGGGTAAAGGTGCTTGCCACCAAGCTTGACAACTTGAGTTTTATCTCTGGGACCCATATAGTGGAAAGAGAAAGCAGAGTCCCACAAGTTGTTCTCTAGCCTCCACATGTGGCCGTAGCATGTACATACATACATAACTTTCCCATGAGTAAGTGCTAAAAAATAATTTAAAGGTGTCATGTGAACATGAGAACTATAAATGTATAATTCACAGTTTAGGGGCCAATGAGATAACTCAGTGGGTAAAGCACTGATAACCTGAATTTGATCTCTGGGACCCACATAGTAGAAGGAAAGAAGTGACTCCCACAAGTAGTCTTCTGACCTTGACACACACTCCATGGCACCTGCTCATTACCTCTACCCTCATTCACACAAAATAAATGTTCAAAAAGTTATTTAGAAGAAAAATTACATTAAAATGAGAACCTATAAATACATAATTCACTATTTAGATTTCTAAAAATGTGTTAAGGACTCTTTCTAAAGAAGTAGTGCACACACGAGACAAAAAGTAGTGCAATGAGAAAGAACCTCTATGTCAGTGGTTCTCAACCTTCCTAATGCTGCAACCCTTTGATACAATTCTTCATGTTGTGGTGTGTTGTGGAATATTACTTTAACTAGGCAAAGGTGTGTTACATTTCTTTATGCTGCATTTGTTTAATTATGTAAAGATGTATTGGGGTATTGCTATTTTACCTTGCGTGCCTAAGGCACCTGACTGCCTAAGGCACCTGATTAGTCTAATAAAAAGCTGACCGGGCAATAGCTAGGCAGTAGAGGGATAGGCAGGGCTGGCAGACAGAATAAGTATGAGGAGGGAGAAAGAGAGGGAGACACCCTCAGCCAGCCAGACATGGAGTAGGACATACAGAATGAAAGAAAGATAAAATGGCCTGAGGCAAAACACAGATGAAGAGAAACAGGTTAAGTTATAAGAGTCAGTGGGACAAGCATAAGATAAGGCCAAGCAGTCATAACTAATAATAAGTCTCCATGTCATGATTTGTGAGCTGGTTGGTGGCCCCAGAGAAAGCCCAATACAGTGGTGACCCCCAACCATAAAATTATTTTTGTTGCTACTTCATAACTGTAATTTTGCTACTGCTATGAATCATAATGTAAATATCTGATAGGCAGGATATCTGATATGGAACCCCTGTGGAGGGGTTGTTCGATCCCCAGGTTGAGAATCACTGCTCTATGTAATAACATTATTCACTGCTGTTGAAGTTAGAGCAGCAAGGCATTCCTGTAAGATAAATAAATAAATTAATTTTTTAAAAAGCCATGGAAGAGAATATAAGGAGTGGCTGGCCAGCTGATGGGGTTGCATAGTGCTATAATTTTGACTCAGAATTGCTAACACTAGAGATTTTTCTTGTGAAGAACTGCTCATATCCAAATGATGATGTGACTACATTAGAACCCCAGTAAGAACTCAAGAATGCCTTTTATCTGGTTGGTTTTGTTTGGAATCAGGTTACTATACACAGTATAAAAAGTGATTTTGCTCCAGTTTCTAACAGAATGAAAAGGATTGTCCTAATTGAATTTGTGTTGACATTCTTGCTACCCCACACAGGTCAGTTTGTGAGATGGAACAAAAGAATAGAGAACCAAAGGGTGCTATGAGGCCCTGACCAAAATGCTGTAAATGTTAGGAATGTTGTTCTTGCCATGTATGAAATCCTTAAAGAATGTTATGTGGGATTTGCATTCATCTCCATATTAAAAAGGCCATATTGGAAATAAAATGTCATGGAGTTTAGAAAAGATGAGGGTTAAGATCATCTGAAAATCATGCTTTTATTTCATAAGAACTTAATTAAAATTCATATGATGCTTATGCATAGGCATTTTTCTTTAGATAATTTGAGGCTACAATCTGCATGAAATGAGGAGTCCTTGAAATGAGATGAAAATAAGGGGGGCAGCTAGAGTTATTGTCAGAGCATTGAAATGGTAACATTTTTAGTACGTTGGTATGGTAGACACTGTCCTAAACACACACACACACACTATATATATATATATATATATATGTATATATATATATATATTTCATTTAAATATAATTGTAGTGTATTTTGGTGACTTAATTCAATGTACACAATCTCAGAGAAGTAACAGGAAATCTTTTTAAAAATCCTTTATTTATTCTTCAACAATTTCATAGATGTATACAATGTATCTTGATCATATCCACCCTGAAGGAGCCCCTTTTCCCCATGGAAAATGGTTTCTGTGTGTTTTCTTTTGTTCGAGACAGAGTCTCACAGTAGAGCCCAAACAGGTCTCTGACTCAGGATCCTTTGCCATAGCCTCAATGCTAATTATAGGTGTGCACCAAGCATTTATCTTCTAAGTAAATGTACTACTTTAAAAATAAATCTGAGGGCTGTAGAACTGGCGCGAACTGTTCTTGCAGAGGACTTGAGTTCAGTTCCCAGCACCCACATGATGGCTCACAGCCATCTATAACTCCAGTTCCAGGAGATCAGACACGCTCTCCTGAACTCCATGGTACCAGTCACACACATGGTGCACATATATACCTGAGACAAAACATTCACAAATATATAATTACTATGTACCAAAAAATAAAATCTGGCCGGGAGGTGGTGGCACACACCTTTAATCCCAGCCCTCAGGAGGTAGAGGCAGGCAGATCTCTGTAAGTTTAAGGCCATCCTGGATAGCCAAGGCTACACAGAGAAGTGCTGTCTCAAAAATAAATAAATAAACAAATCTGAATACTATGTTGAAGACTCAAAAATAGACATTTGATCATTCAATATTATGGTCAGTCAAAAATAGCTATGTATATTGTTTTCCTTTTGAAAAGCGGTTTTACTTAATACCCTCTACCCTGTTGATGCAGACTCCTCAGTGGAGCAGAATAGTTTATGAAATGATTACAATTACATGTTGCCTTTGTCTTTGTTTGAATTAAGAACCTAGGTAGGAGCCTGGGCATGTAGTTCAGTTGGTAAAGTGCTTACCTAGCATACACAAACCTCTAGATTCTATCTGCAGCACTGAATGGACAGAGCATGGTGGCACATACATGCAATCCCAGCACTTAGGAGGTAGAGGCAGGAGGATCAGAAGTTCAAGATCTTCCTCAGCTACCTAGGGAGTTTGAGGCCAGCCTGGTGTGTGTATGCGTGTCTGTCTGTCTGTGTCTCTGTCTTGCATACACACACAAGTTCAAGATCTTCCTCAGTTACATAGAGAGTTTGAGGCCACACACACACACACAAGGAACCCAAGTGGTAGTGTTGGACTTTAACACGTATTTTGGCAATGTATATACCTTGTACATGTGCATGCTGATTTTTTCCTTTTATTGAAAATAGATTCTTTTTCTCACATAATATATCCTGATTATGATTTCTCTTCCCTCTACTCCTCCCAGTTCCCCTCCCCTTCCCTCCTATTGGGATCCACTCCCTTTCTGTCTCTCATTAGAAAGGAACAGTGTTTTAAGAGATAATAAGAAAAATACAACAAAATAAAATATAAGATAAAATAAAAATTGTCACATTGGAGTTGGACAAGACAAACAGAAGGAAAAGGGCCCAAGAGAAGGCACAAGAATCAGAAACCCACTCATTCATACAGTCAGGAATCCCATGAAAACACAAACTAGAAGACATTATATGTATATGCAGAGGACCAGGTGCAGATCCTGTGCACACAGTTTTTACACAGAGCTGTCTGAGGTGGCTGATAGTTTTTTCAAATCTGCATCAAAGAGATTACTGATCTATGGTTTCAAATTGATTGGTTACCCACCAATATACAAGGCAACTTGCTCTTGCACCATAAAGTGGTTATCAGGAAAATGAAATTACTATTTAACGTGTTTATGTTGTTATTTATTTTTGTTTTGAGACAAGGTCTCATGAAGCCCAGGCTAGTTTCAAATGTACCATTGTAGCTGATGGTGACAATGACTTTGAACTCCTAATCCACCTGTCTCCATGTCCCCAGTACTGGGATTACAGGTATGTGCCATCATTCCTGGTGAAATTACTGCTTTAAGGTAATTGTGTTTTCTGTATGTTAGATATCTAACTGAATTTTCCAGAGAAATTTTTTTTTCTTTTTAACATAAAATATTTCTGAAATAATGTTTAAAAAAAAACTGAAACTTTAAAAACATACTTAATTCCCTTAATCCCTTATAGGATTGCCAGTTTAAAAAAACAACAAAACTGGAAAACTGGGTGATGTAAGGTTATGTCTAGAGGTGAATGCCTGGACTTGGGAGGCTTTGTTCTTTAACTCTAGTTGCTAATACAGAGAGCAGAGACTGCTGCCTTCTAAGGCTGATGCTGAGAAAGGGGCCATAGCTGTTCTTTAGAGGTTAATATAAGGAAACCTCTTGATTTGCCAGAGGAGTCTGGGAAGGGAGCAGATGGCAGCAAGAAGGGCCCTTCAGCTTACTCAGCTGCTCTGAGAAGCTTAGGGTGACCTCTCTAATACAAACAGACCAAGTAGCTTTCAGAGTAATGGGGCGGCATCATTTGTATTCCTGAATAACAATACTGCCCCTCATTTTATCTTCCACACCCTGATCCACTATGTGGGCGCCATCTGCTTCTTGGGAATTTATATAGGCCCTGGCCCAGGCTAGTTGGGATTGTTATTGAGTGGTGTTTTGGGGAAATGTGTTCTTTACAAAGCACTTTCACATGAATCTGATTAAGCATTATGTCTATTTACATAATTAAGAAACTGAGGCAAAGAGGAATTGAGGGCTATTGGAATCATAACTCAGGGATTGACTCCCAATCTGTTTGTATTTTACTGTTACTCTCTGGAGCAGTTCAGTGCTCTTGTTTGAGTATTAGTGGCTAAGCTTGGGAGATAAGTTTTCTAAGATGGAAATTAGTTATTTTGTAAATGTTATTCTGGAGGTGGGGGTGGGGTTTAAGAGTTCTCATGGCTACTGTTTTTCTAGGTCACAGATTAAAAAAGAAAGTAACTCAGAAAGTAATCCCAGTGCTGGGATTGAAGACATGCGCCACCATGCCCAGTTTAAGAATAGTTCTCAGAATGCAGAGGCAGGCAGATCTCTGAGTTCAAGGCCAGCCTGATCTACATATTGAGTTTCACAACAGCCAGGGCTACATAGAGAAATTCTGTCTGGAAAAAACAAAAACAAAAAAGGAAAGAAAAAAAAGAAAAAGAAAACGTATTCTTGAGCCAGCAAGATGGCTCAGCCCATAAAGGTGCCTGCAAAGTCTNAGAACCTGAGTTTGTATGCACCCACAGACATATACACACACACACACACACATATATGCAATAAATAAATATAAGTAAACAAAATGTTAAAAAATATAATCCTTTTAGTAAATCGCAGCACTCCTTTTTTTGCTGTTGGCTGAAATGACATTGGTTTTCATGCATTAGCACCTGCCTGGAGGCCTTGGGGAATCAAAAGAGCAGTGAGCAAAGTGGTTTTAATTGCCAGGCTTTGCTGGAGCTTTTCTTACACTCAGAAACACAAAGGCCTTTGAATGGTGTCAGAGGACTGTGCAGAGAAGTGTTCCTTTAGAACTCCAGCAGATGATTCACGTGCCCTGGTGAGACGCTGTCTTGTAGTTCATGAGCCCATCTCACTCCTTCTTGTGCGAGTGTTGCAGAGTACTTGATAGTTACGGTTGCATCGAGCAGTTGCCCAGGAAACCAGGCAGATGTCAGAGTTTACTGACTTGTCATTAATGCAGGACTCTTGTCTTTGTAGATTATGTTTTCTAATTTTTATAAAGTTTTGGATGCATCCTTCAGATCTAATAGTGTCATATTCACTTTATCGTGGCTAACAGGTTGTGGAACTAGATTGCCTGTGCTCAAGAAGGTTGTTTAATATTGAACAATTTCCTTTATTTCTCTGAGCTTCAGTTTTCTTACTGAAAGGAAAAAGAGCAGACATTACATTATTCTGAGGACCTAACTAGTGAACAAATGGAAAACAATTAAAATATATTGTCTAGCATGTAAGTACTGTTAGCTAATAAAATAGCTTGTGTTTTTACTAAAAAATAATTATTGAGCCAGGCATAGAGTTGCACACCTTTAATGTCAGCACTTGAGAAGCAGAGGCAGGCAGATAGATCTCTTTGAGTTTTAGGCCAGCCTGGTCTACATAGTGAGTTCCAGGACAACCAGAGCTATATAATGAGAGCCTGTCTTGATAAATAGATAGGCAGACAGACAGACAGACAGATAGATAATTGTGGGAGGAGGGGGGAGGGAGAGAAGGAAAGAGAGAATGTGGAAATGTACATGCCATAGCACCATGTGAGGGTCAGAATATAGCCCTCAGGAGTTAGTTGGTTCTCTCTGTCCAGTGTGGGATCTGAGGATTGAACTCTATCATCAGGCTTGCACAAGGGCTTTTTACCTGCTTGAGCCGTCTTGCCAGCCCTCATGTTCTATATATTTTAAAAACAGTCAGATGTGGTGGTACATGCCTGAAATCTTAGCATTCAAGAGACTGAGACAGGAGGATTGGTCTGAATTCAAAATCAGTCTGAACTACAACAAGATCCTGTCTCAAAAAAGTTAATTGCCAGGTGGTGGTGGCGAATGCCTTTAATCCTGGGGTGGGGTGGGCAGAAGCAGGAGGATCTCTGTGAGTTCGAGGCCAGCCTGGTCTACAGCATGAGTTCCAGGACAGCCAGGACTGTTTCACAGAGAAACCCTGTCTTGAAAAAAACAAACAAACAAAAAACTTAATTAATTAANGGTTATAAAAAACAGAAAAAGCTAACAACTATCCATTTAAGGTATGAATATAAATTATAGAAGATATCATTAACTTCTATATAAATTGTTTTTAAAATGTTTTATTTGAGAATTATATCATTTCAAATATGTTCTAAAATATAGTCTCCAAATCACTACAGAAAAAAAGCAAATTCAATAGGAATTTTAAATCACTAAATATGTTTTACTAATATATACACACAATACTAAGTAATGATTCTTAGCCTGGAATATATTCCATCTCTTTTTTTTTTTTCCTTCTCTAAAGGTTCAGCCAGCACTGCGTATAGGCTGTGTACAATAGGCAAAGCTTTTATGTACATAAGTGTGTCAGTAGCTGCCTCAATTTATAGCTATGGAAGTTTGTCCAGTGGGCTGTCAAATTTGAAGGAGCTTAAGGAAGATAGATTAGTCAGTAAGACTGTGATTGTAACACCAGTAATACTATCAATGTCTCCACTTTCTTTTTGGGGTTCTCTTTTTGGCTGCTGGCTGCAAAGTCATGTAAATATCTGTTGAGACCACAGAAATGGGGCTCCTCCCATCATGTCCTGTTCCACAGCCTTGCAGACTCTGCATACACTTGCCATCTGGAAGTGAAGTAAGTCCTCCGTTCTGTAAGATTCACTCTGCTTTCTAAAGCTAGAAAGATGATACGGAACATCCTTCTTTAATGGCTTGAGTTAAACCCCCTCTTGCTTACAGGCGTATACAGACAAACAGAAGTTACAGTAGCATCAGCTTTTTCCCTCTTATATTTGCTTGAATAAAGTATTTGTTCCGGGGCGGGCTGTGGTGGCGCTCGCCTGTTATCCCAGCACTGGGGAGGCAGAGCCAGGTGGATCTTTGTGAGTTCGAGGCCAGCCTGGTCTACAGAGTGAGATCCA
>LZPO01007949.1:675373-696930 GCA_001675575.1 Neotoma lepida
TTTTGAGACAGGGTCTCTCCATGTAACCTGGCTGTCCTGGAGCTCTCTATGTATACCAGGCTGACCTTAAACCAAGATCCACCTGCTTCTGCCTCTGCCTTCCTACAAAAAATTGTTTTAAACTTGTATATAGCATGATAGAGATACAAAGGGAGCAGCAGTCTATTTATGTATTCTCCTAAAAACAAGTCTCTACATGTCCACCATTTCTGATTACTTTAATCAAAAAAACAGGCATATTATAGGAAAGAATTAGGGATGTTGGCCTTTGTGGCCTGCTGGAACCACTTGTGGAGTAAATGTTATATTTTGTTAACTGTCTCTCCTCAATCTATCCATCTTCCCTCAAGCTCTACAACTGGTAATAGAGACTACGTTTAAAGCTTATAGTTCTTGGGCATTGGAGTACTTAGTAAGTAGGGTGGTTTTATGATATATATGGGGTTGTTTTGATTTGGGTTTGCCAGCATGTGCCATTGAGGAGAATGTGAGTGAAAAATCATCACAGAGATACCTGGAAAATTTGTAAAGTAGTTGATTTTCCCCAGGTGTTTTGGGCAATGTTTGCTGTTGTTTCTGTTACTTATTTCATTAAGAGAACACTGTATTCCAACTGAAGAGGTAGCTCAGTTGATAAAGTTCTTGGTGCACAAGCATGAGACTGGGAATAGTGGCACATACTGTATCCCACCTCCCAGAGAGCTGGAGGCAGGAGGATCAGGATTCCAGGGTCATCCTTGACTACATATCAAGTTGGAGACATCCTAGGCTACACAACACCTTTTTTCAAAAAATAAAGCATTCTTTCTGCATTTAACAGTTATTCGTGTTATGTGCCTTATGTAATAGGGATGTAGTACTATATGGTATACTTGCACCAAGTTCTCCTGTGTCTTAGGGTTCTTGCTTTTTGGATGTTACCATATGGTCACCATTTTGGAATTGTATGTTTTTAAGGATGAAATGTCCTTAATCATACTTATTCTTCCTTCTGTTCTTTCTCATGGAATTCTCTTTTCCATCTCATCTATAGCACTCACTTTTTACTCTAGATTGTACTAGTGTTGTTTGTGGACCTGTCTTTATCATCACTTTGAGTTCAAAATCTACTACAAGAATTCTTTTAAGGGTTTCTTTATTAACCATTTGAGACTGCAATGAAAACTCTGAACTATCCTTCCAGAAAAANTGTACAAAAGAATATTAAAAAGTTTTTACATTAGTTTAAAAGATTCACTCCGAGATAAAGGAGTTTTTCTGGATTGTGTATTCCTTNGGGACAGTACTTAACTTCACTCACTGAGCTTGGTGTTGTCCAGGCAGATCTCACTCCCTGTAGGAGATGCTCACTGAATTGTGAATTGACTAACCCCTGAAGTTTCCTGCTACTCCCTAAAGGATGTTTTCCTTTGTTTCTTTAGGTTTCCATCTGAGCGGCACAGTAACTGAACCAGCCACTGCTTCTGAACCATCAGTGACTTACAAAGTTGCAATCAGTTTTGATCGATGCAAAATCACTTCCGTGACCTGTGGCTGTGGGAATAAGGACATATTCTACTGTGCTCATGTGGTAGCGCTCTCACTCTACAGGATCCGAAAACCAGACCAAGTCAAATTGCGTCTTCCTATCTCAGAAACCCTTTTCCAGATGAATAGGGACCAGCTACAGAAGTTTATTCAGTATTTAATCACAGCACACCACACTGAAGTTCTTCCTACTGCACAAAAGCTGGCAGATGAGATTCTATCCTCCAACTCAGAAATCAACCAAGTGAATGGTAATTATGTAACATTTTCTTGATTTAAAAAACATTGCCTTTTTCACAACCACTGTTAAAAACAACACTTGGGCATGGTGGTGCACACCTTTAATCCCAGCACTTGGGAGGCAGAGGCAGGGGGATCTCTGTGAGTTCGAGGCCAGCCTGGTCTACAAAGTGAGTTCCAGGACAGCCAGGGNCACACAGAGAAACCCTATCTGGAAAAAAACAAAACCAACTAACCAAACAAAGCAACTCTTTTACCTCTACTTTGTTGCTTCATTGTATTTTAAGAGGTTGGAATTTTTCTACAGTTGTAGTAATTTAACCTTAATCAGTTCATTCTGTCCAAACAACTGTGATTAACTCTTAGTTTCTTAAAGCAATTTATTTCTACTCCATAGATGTTTGGCCTGAGGAGTTGGTAGCATTCTACTTCTTGACTTGGTTAGTAGTTAGAGTTTTAATCACTGTGTAATAATTCATCAATCTTTACTATAGATTGTACAGTTTTCATAATTTATATTGTAATAAGTATTTAAGATTTGGGGATGTAGGTCAGTGATAGAGTGCTGGCCTGACATGTGCAAGGACCTGAGTCCAGTCCATAGACCTGAAGTAAAAATAGAATTTAGTTAATTTTTAAAAATAGAATTTAATTAATTAAAAAAAATACTCGGGCTGGAGAGATGGCTCAGTGGTTAAGAGNGTGAGCGCTCTTCCAGAGGTCCTGAGTTCACTCCTACAACGACCTGGTGGCTCCACAGACATCTACAGTGAGATCTGGTGCTCTCTTCTGGTGTGCAGACGCACATACAGATAGAACACTTATATACATAAAAACAAACAAAAATACCATATGTATACACACTTAAATATGTGCCTGTGTATATATATATAACAAAAGACTAAGAATGTCATTGTAATATTAGTACTGGTGGTCTATAACTAATAGAATTACAGGTGTTTTATGTTTTATGCTCTGGTATAATTTCTATAGTAAGCATATACTTTTATGATTCAAAAAGATGTTTAAGAACAAAAGGACTGGGTATAGTGGCCACACCTACAATCCCAGTGCTTGGGAAATAGAAGCAAAAGGATCAAGGACTCAAGATCATCCTCACGTCACAGCAAGTTCAGAGTCAACTTTAGCTACGTGAGCCCTGAATCAAGGGAGAGAGACAGAGACAGAGAAAGAAGACAGAAAATTGTTCCTCAGACCTAAAAGCTCCTTTAGGACATGTGTCCTTATAAAGCCTCATGAGAAAAAGCTAGTTCCCTAAATGCTTCCGAGTGGACTTACCTAATGGTAATAGTAGACCATCAGAGGACTTTAGAGATGGCATGACATTTCTTATTTAACTAATTTTGTGCTTCAGCTGTGGCTTGATTTAGTAATTATTTATAAAAGATACCCCTTCCATTTTATCTTCTCCTATCACCCCTAGGAAGAACCCAGACTATCCCACTCAAGTGTCATTTACTTTGACATGTTACCAGTACTGGGTAAGTCACCTCATTCTCATTCTTTTTATGAGAAGGCTCAAATATCCAAACCAATAAACTTATATAAGAACATTTTAATTTAATGAAATTTTAAATCAGTCGATTTGGACTGAGAGTTAGTGGACAGCTAACGACTCCAGGTATTGCTTACCTAGTTGGGATGGTTCTGCTCACTTGCTTTTAAATATCTACCTCCTCTATCTGACCTGTGAATATGGGCATTTCTTAATCTTTTTTTTCTCATTTTATGAGATCTCTATAGACAATTTCAGCTATTCTCTTGACTTCAGATATCATCTATTTATCATGATTCACAGATTCATTTTTCCAGTCCAGCACTTGTGAGTTTTATATATAATCCACCTGACTTTTATATCACAGAGACATCCTAAGATCAGTAGATCCAAATGTGAATTGATAGTCTACATTCTCTTACCTCTTTAATTTTGGTTGATGCCAGGGATTGGACTGAAGGCCTTTCATGTGTTAGGCAAGTGTCTACCACTGAGCTGCGCACTGGCTAGAGTTGACTTCCTCAGACTTGCTCATTCTTCTGCTTATTCACCATCTCAATGACCAGCACATGCTCTAGACACTGACACAAACCTGTATTCATCTCTACCATCTTTTCTTTCTACGTGTATTCCATTGCAAAATCTGTTCATCTTAAATAGTTCATGATTTTAATTTTTATGGTACCATCACTCTAAATTAAACCATTATGATCTTTCACCTAGATGGCCACATTGTTCCCCTTTGTTCTGTCCTCTGTAAGGCCAAGTGATTTTTCTATAACTACAGATATTGTCACACCATTTCTTTTTGTTTTGATTTTGAGAAGGATCTTACAATGTAGCTCTGGCTGTCCTGGAACTCACTATGTAGACCACGCTGCTGGTCTTGAACTCACAGAGCTCTGCCTGCCTCTGTCTTCCAAATACTGGGTTTAAAGGCATGTGCCACTACGCCTGCCCACACCATTTCCTTCTTTTTTGGGGGGAGGTGGGTTTTGGGTTTTGGTTTTTTGAGACAGAGTTTCTCTGTATAGCCCTAGCTGTCCTGGAACTCACTCTGTAGACCAGGCTGACCTCGAACTCAGAGATCCTCCTGCCTCTGTCTCCCAAGTACTGGGATTAAAGACCTGCACCACCACTGCCCTGCTCCATTTCTTATTTAAATCCTTCATTGGTCTCTTATTGTTATTAGGAAAAAGTCCATATTTCTTTGGCCTACAAAACATTGCATGAACTGGCTATTGCCTACATTTTTACATGATATTCCCTTGAGAGAATGTCTTCTTCTCTTCTCCTATTACAGCTGTATTCAATTACAGTGTATTTTATGACTTCATGCTGTCTTTGAACAAAAAATACCCTCAGTATTTCCCTCACTCTGTGCCAAGCAGATTCCCATTCACTCCTCCAGGGTCATTTTTTTAAGCCTACTGTGGCCTCTGTTTCCACATTAAAGTATGTGTGTGTGAAGAACTGGGGAAGTAGTTCTTGCTAGTATGTACAAAGCTCTGGGTTCAGTCTCCANTATAACAGGAAAAATATGCATATGGTTATTTGTTTATCCCCCTTCTCTCCAACTAGTCCAAAGCCTCCAAGAGGAGAGGGACTATATCAGTTTTGTTTATCACTAAATACTCAGTATTTGACACTAATTCTGCTACACATTAGGCTCTCGGTAAATATTGCTTGCTCTGTTTTTTGTTTTTTTGTTTTTTTTTTATTTCGTTTTTTGACCTAAGATCTCACTATATTGCTCAAGCTAGCCAGAACTCTTGAACAAAGGGATCCTCTTTCCCTAGCCTCAAAAGTTGCTGGGATTAGAGGGACGTGTCACTGTGTCTGGCTAAATGTTTAATAAATGTAACTGTTGTGGTTGNAGAGATGGCTCAGTGATTAAGAGCACTTTCTGCACTTCCAAAGGACCCAGGTTCAATTCCCAGAACCCACATGGCAGCTCACAACCATCTATAACTAGTCCCATGGGATCTGATGCCTTCTTCTGATATGCAGACATACATGTAGACAATACACCCATCTACATAAATAAATAAATCTTTCTTTATAAACAAATGAGACTGGCCAGGCAGTGGTGGTGCACGCCTTTAATCCCAGCACTCAGGAGGCAGAGGCAGAAGGATCTCTGTGAGTTCAAGGCCAGCCTGAGCTACCAAGTAGTTCCAGGAAAGGCGCCAAAGCTACACAGAGAAACCCTGTCTCAAAAAACCAAAAAAAAGAAAAAAAAAATGAAACTGTCTTATTAAATATTTTGTGGTTCTGGGCATGATGCTACACACTTGTAATNTCAGTACTTGGGAGGCCAAGGAAAGAGGATCCAGAGTTCAAAACCAACCTTGTCAAAGAATTGGGGCCAGCCTTNTCAACATAGGAGGACCACATCTCACACATACACACACCCTCTGTGGGGCCTCTTGGCTTTTTTTCAGATGACAGTATAGTCTTAACAGTCACACTAATTTTCTATTGCATCTTATCTAAATGTTGACTTACTCTCTTCTTTTCTTTCCTTTCCTTTGTTATAACTACCCAGCGGCAAACCAGAAAACATTTTGGGTGAAATTTGACTTTTAGTCACTTTTAACATTCTGCAGTGACCTAGTCCTATCCTAGCAGGGTATTCTGTAGAACGTATACTAGATATTTTTTAATGTGCCTGATTTCTTCCACAACTGCTATGACCATGTGGACCCAGAGTGCTCTCTACCCTTCTTCATACCTCCTCCAATCCTGAGAGATGATATCATTCCATACTTGCACCCAGTTGGTTAAAGCCAGCTTTCTTCTTAGGGCAGATTCCTAATTCTGCTTTTTCATTCCCTAATCAAATCACCTAGGATGATAATTGATCCAACTGCCTCTGCCTTCAGCTACTAGACCACTGTTGTTACTCTTTCCTCAATTCTTAGACCCAAAGTATCCCGAAACCCAATCCTTGGCTTAACCTAATTTATCTCAGTTCCTTCTTGCTGAGCTACCGATTAGGTTCCAAAACATCCCAAAAGTATGTCCAAAATAACTGTCTTAACAGTTACCAGCACTGTGTTCATAAATGATTCATTTGAATTTGGCTAGGGATTGAAATGTGAGCAAGGAGCCAGCAGACTGTCAGGGAAGAGGTCTGTGTGAATAACTCCAGCTGGGTTTAAATAAAGTTTTGCTGAGGTAAGCCCAGCTATGAAGGAAATTTGAATATAAGTTTATAAAATCATGTCACCATGTCTACAGCTCTGCTATNCTTAGGAAATACTTTTATGGTAAAATATAATATAACACATATACGTTTGTTAAAATGTCTCATGTAACCCAGGCTGTCCTTAAATTCACTATCTAATCAAAGATGGGTTTGAATTCTTGATCCTCTGCTTCTACCTCCTGAGTGCTAGAATTAGAGATTATGTACCACCATGCCCAGCTAAAAATAGTTTTATGTTCTAATAAAATATTTTTAGTTTTAAAAATAATATATGTATATTAATACAGATTTGAACTTCACAGAGGAGCAAAACAAAATAATCACTTTCCTAGGGGGGGAAATGTTATGATTTTTCCTCCTGTATTTTGAAGATACAGAGGAGAAATAAACTAAGTTCCCCTACCATACCCTCAGAATCCAGCACAGAATACTGCCTCTGTGACCAACTGTGGGGGGGTTTTCTCTGCACATCAACCACCTAGTTACACAGCAGACACCAACATGTCCTCTAATACAATTCATTCCTAATACTAACTACCTGGAGGTGCTGTAAGGCCCATATGTTGAAGCTCAGTCTCTGGAACTGTTACTTCTGCCCTACTTCAGATGCCAGTCATATGCCCCAGGTTGTTTTAGCTCTTAACTAGCTGACAGACTGACTGACCATAAACCAAGGTTCCCACACTCTTCTCCTGGTATTCAGTTAATTTGCTGGGGCAGATCACATTTTACTTACATTTGCAGGTTCATTATAACATTACCAAAGGTACAACTGAAAAATACATAGGGCAAAGCTTGTCTTACAAGAGGCTGTGCTTCCGCACTTTCTCTAAGTATACAGCTCTTGAGAACCCTCCCCCATGTCCTACTATTTGGAAGCTCTACAGATTCTATGCTGGTGGGGTTTTCTGGAAGTGTCATTACATAGATATGATTGTTTAAATCACTGGCCATCGGTGAGCAACTTGACCTTCAGGACTCTAATTTCTCCTCATTAGAGGTTGACACATGGGACTAAATGTNCCAGCTCTCTGCCTGGGTGAGCAGAGCCAATCCTGAAGCTGTCT
The DNA here is from genome assembly GCA_001675575.1 of Neotoma lepida. Classification (NCBI taxonomy): domain Eukaryota; kingdom Metazoa; phylum Chordata; class Mammalia; order Rodentia; family Cricetidae; genus Neotoma; species Neotoma lepida. Next base: position 682,935 of record LZPO01007949.1, read on the forward strand.
AGCTTGTCTTGACTGTCATCAGCAACTCATTAGCACACAGAACGGCACCACTTTGAAAATTCCAAGGACTTTAAAGTTGTATGCTATGCCTGCAGAAATGGCTCAGCAGTTAAGAGTACTTACTTGTTGCTCTTACAGAGGACCTGGGTTTGAGTCCCAGAACCCCTATGGTAGCTAACAACCAATTGTAACTAGTTCCAGAGGATTTGATGCCCTCTTCTGGCCTCTGCAAGCACTACACACATGTGATGTACAGACATACATGCAAACAAAACATCCATACACATAAAATGAAAATCTTTTAAAAAAATAGTGGTATGCTATGAAATAAAGGACAGAGACCACATGTATATTTAACAATAGCAGACATGTATTTCTCTCTCTTTTTTTCCTTTATTGCTTTTCTTTTTTCCTTTTTTGGTTTTTCCAAGACAGGGTTTCTCTGTGTAGCCCTAGCTATCTTGGAGCTTGCTCTATAGACCAGATATCCAATCCACCTGCCTCTGCCTCCCAAGTTCTGGGACTAAAGGCATGTGCCACCACCGCTACCACCACCCCAGCATGTGTGTATTTCATTCTAGACTTTTCAGTAGTCATAGACCTTAGAAGGCTATAACTTGACTTCTGTGAACCTAAAACCAGCATGCATCTCACATTTCTGAAGCCCCACACAGTTGCCAAAGCACTGAGTACCGCTTCTGTATGCTCACAATGTGCCACACAGCTGAGTATGTGACATGGGAATCCAGAGCATTCATCACACCATTCCCGTCCCTCACAGGCGCCCCTGACCCCACAGCTGGGGCCAGCATCGATGATGAGAACTGTTGGCATTTGGATGAAGAACAGGTGAAAGAACAAGTGAAGCTTTTTCTCTCCCAGGGGGGTTACTATGGCTCTGGAAAGCAGCTCAATTCAATGTTCTCCAAGGTAAGAAATAAAAAAGGCTTTCTTTCTTTTAAACATAAGTAAACCTGGCTCACCACACGTCTACCTTCTGGTGTACCTAGCTTATTTCACCTAGCTGTACTGAGTGCTTAAATCCTAGGAGAGGATAAGCAGAGCCCCCNTGATCAGGCTAGTCCATGGAGCCTAATGACCTCCCTCTGGTAATCTATTCTTTCTTCTGTACTCTCTAAGTGAGCCACCACTGCTAGAGAACTTTAACAAGGAACTGTCTTCTCTCTGCTGTGAACCCAGAACTGCCTCATGAAGCTTCAGATTAGAATTTCAACAGTGTTCAGAAGAGACTATTTTGAAACTTGAGGCACTCATGCCANGAAGGCTGGATTGGTTTTTGTTGTTTTTCTCTCTCTTTCTTCATTAGCACCTTTACTGGGATATAATATATATAGATACTATATGGCTTACACATATAATCAGTACAATTTTGGCTGGAGATGCAGGTCAGCAGTAGAACACTTGCCTAGCATGTACAAGACTTGTGTACAGTTCAGTGGGTATTTATGGAGTTGGTGTTTTTGTGGGGTTGGTTCACAGAATAGAGCCATCACTACAATATTCTCATCACCTCGGAAAGAAACTTCATGCTTTTACCTGTTCGTCATAAGTGAGCTGCTTCAGAAACATGTAGATATTTGTCTTTCCTTGACGTCAAATTTATGGAAAAATAATAAATTCACAAGTGATGTCAGTTTTGTTAGTTTTGATTTACCAGCTAGTCCTGATTTCACATTACAATCGCAGGGTTTAAGACTTATTTTGAGGGGATCTTATGATGTGAATGTAGTGCTCAGAGGATGACANTGTAGAATCAATTCTGTTTCCCCCGTGTCCTGGGCTCCAGACATTGAACTCAGTCACCAGGCTTAAGGGCCAAGTATCTTTATGTGCTAAGCCATCTGGGTTGCCCCACAATTTATTTTATTCCAACCTTAATTACTAATATTAATCTTAAGATCATATATTATACGTCATCCCAGTTTTATACACATTGCACGCTATATCCATCTATCATCTATCATCTACCTGTTATATATGTGTGTGTGCTTGTGCTGGGAGAAGCAGATGCTTGAACTCTCTTGGGGGGGGGGATACAAAAAAGATTGAGCTACAGAAGTCAGTGAGGTCTCTGAAGTCGAGAGCGGAGAGCAGACATAAGCAAAGAGTCACTCAGGGGGTTAGATGAATATTAACATAAGGGGATGGGAAGATGGTTCAGTTGGTAAACTGCACCTGCAGTCAATTCCCTGCGATGCTGGTAAAATGGGAGGTGAAATTCTGGAAATCTGGAGTTGATTGGCTATGGGCTTAGCCTACTTAGCAGCATTCCATGCCAGTGAGAGACTATCTCAAAGGAAAGATGAAGTGCACCTGAGGAACAACACTCAAGGTCATCCTCTAACTTCCACACAAACACACACGTGTGCATGTACACATACGTGAAGATATTGACATGAAAGCCTAGTCACAGAACTGTTCTGAGTTGCAGAGCAGGTTCCAAATACAGAGCTGGTTCAAGATGAAGCGCNAGATTGGAAGAACCGCAGTGTAAGCAGGCACTGTCAAGCAGGGGGATCGTGCCGAGCTGAAGCTCCAGACACAGTCAAGAGTTACTCACCTACTGATGGCTTGTGTCAGTTGGTCTGCTGATGAGTTGACAGGTGTCCCTTTTATTTACTTATTTTTTAATCATCTGTTTATTTTACATCCCAGCTGCAGCCTCCCCACATCCTCCCTTCCCAATCCCTTTCCTCTATTTCCCCCTCCAATTCTCCAGTCCCCTCCTCTTCCATCTCCATCCAGGAAAGGGCAGGTCTCCTATGAGTATCAAAAAAAACATGGCATATCAAGTTGCAGTAAGACTAAGCACCTCCCCATTTATTAAGGCTGGGCAGGGTGACCCAGGATGAGGAGTAGGGTCCCAAAAGCCAGTAAAAAAGTTGGAGGGAAAAAAAAAAAAGTTGGAGACAGCCTCTGTTCCTGCTGTTAGGAGTCCCATAAGAGGATCAAGCTACACAACTGTAACATATATGCAGCATATGTAACATGCAGAGTGCCTAGGTCAGTCCTATGTAGACTCCCTGGTTGTCGGTTCAGTCTCTGTGAGCCCCTNTGAGCCCAGGTTAGTTGATTGTGTGAGCCTTCCTGTAGTGTCCTTGACCCCTCTGGCTCCTACACTTCTTTCTCCTCTTCCTCCCTCACAGGATTCCTGAGCTCCGCCTAATGTTTGGCTGTGATTCTTGCCTCCATCAGTTGCTGGATGATGCCTCTCCGATGACAATTGGACCAGGCACCAGTCTGGTCACAGGAGATGGCCATTTCAGGCTACTTATCCACTATTACTAGGAGTCTAAGCTGGGGTCCTCCCCATGGATTCTTAGAGATTCCCCTGCACTAGGCTTCTGACCAACCCCGAAATGCCCCCTCCCACAGCAGTCCCTCTCAGCAGTCATCCCCCCATACCCTCCCAACCTGATCCTCATGTTCCCATCCCCAACTGCCCTCAATCCACTCATGAAACCCCTTCTCTTTCCCATTCCCAGGGAGATCTGTGTGTCCCACCCTTGAACTCTCCTTGTTACCTAGTCGCTCTGGGTCTGTGGATTGTAGCATAGTTACCCTTAATTTTACAGCTAATATCCACTTATGAGTGAGTACATACCATGTTTGTCTTTATCAGTCTGGGTTACCAGACTCAGGATGATTTTTTTTCTAGTTTGATCTATTTGCATCAAATTTTCTGGTGTCCTTGTTTTTAGCAGCTGAGTAATACTCATTGTGTAAATGTACAACATTTTCTTTATCAATTCCTTAGTAGAGGGGGTGTCCCCCCTTTTTTATATGAGCCAGGTAAGGAGATTACATGATCTGTTGGTCTGTGTTCAATATGTTCAAAAGCCTGCTTTTCTTTTCATTCTTTTTTTTTTCTGATAGGGTTTTTATGCAATCCATGTGTGTGATTTGGTTTGATAAGTTCATGGTAATATTTTTCATGAGTGTCTATCAGCACGTGCCCCTGGTTTGTGCTGGGCAGATGGTAGTTGTTTACCTGCACGAACAAGGAGTGGAGCTCTTCTGCATCAGCTTTACACTCAACAAGGACCAAACTGCTGTTTTATAAATGGAGTTAGTCAGGGCAAGGCATGGCCTAAAGGTAATGTTTGATTCAGTGCAGAGTAGCTGGAGCAGATGACAGCTCATCTCACACTAACACTCTCTCTTATCCTCCATGTCTACCTACCCACCCCCAGCTCCCAGTAACTTCTAGTCTACTTTCTGTGTATATAACTTTCTCTATTCTGGACTTTCAAATAATAAAAATATGTGTGTGTGTGTGTGTGTGTGTGTGTGTGTGTGTGTGGTGACTGATTTCTTTCACTTCTAAGCCAGCTGTTTTTAAAGGTTCATCTTTATGGTTAAGAGTCCATTCTATTTAGCCTCTGTCTGTTAGTAAATACTTGGGTTGCTTTCATTTTTTTGCTACTCTGAAAAAAGGTTGCTGTTAACATTCTTGTACAAGTCCTACAGAGACGATTCTCCAAGGTTGCTGCCTCATTTTATAGTCCCACTAACAGTACATGGGCTCTGATTTCTTTACATCCAGGCCAATACTGTTACCTTTTTATTCCAGCCATCCTGGTGTGTTTAAAGAGGTATCTCATTATATAGAACAGGCTTTCTTGATATATGTAGGAATTTCACTTACAGAGCTGAGAGGCCTTCTTTCTGTCTCTTAAGTACACTACGCAAGTACATCATCTTCTCAACCCGTTCTCCATCTCTCACCTCCTCCTTTTCCGTGCTCTGCAGTTAACAATTNCTTGCCCCTCCTTATATGGCAGGTTCGAGAGATGCTTCGGATGAGAGATTCCAATGGAGCCAGGATGCTGACACTTATAACTGAGCAATTTATGGCTGATCCCCGCCTCACACTCTGGAGGCAGCAAGGAACAAGCATGACAGACAAGTGCAGGCAGCTCTGGGATGAGCTGGGTAAGTCCCTATTCCTCATAAGTCCTAGATCCTGTCAGTCTGCCCTCTGACACCTACATTAGAGAACATTTGCCTTCTGCTTCTTGCTTCTTCTGGCTCTGAAACATTTTAGGTTCAACAGAAGCTTCCTAATCTTGCTTTCTTGCTTCTACAGCATTGTGCTTTCCTGTTAAGGATTCTGTTTCATGTTACCTCCACAGAAGCCATTGCTGAAAGAAAACCTCTTCACTTGGCTTCAGTTGCATGGCACTAAATAGCTCTCTCAATCCTTAGCTCAGATTCTGGGGATATAGCTCAGCTAGCAGAATGCTTCCCTAGCATGTACCAAACCCAAAGTTCAATCAGCACTGCACAAAAGCAGGTATACTGGCACACACCTGTGAACTCAGCACTTGGAAGGTGGAGAAAGGAGAAACGGGCGTTCAAGATCACCCTAGTTACTTAGTGAATTCCAGCACCACCTTAGCCTCACTTTTGTTGCTTCCCCTTGAGTCTCCTCTCTGGTGTCACGCCTAGCCAGACCACTCAGGTGTGAGGAGATCTCCAGTGCTGAGGCTTTGGCCTTCTATGCTACTCTCCTTTCTCTTTTTCTGTACTTGTTTAAGAGCTTCATGGCAAGCCAGGCCTGGTGGCACACCTTTAATCCCTACACTCAAGAGGCAGAAGCAAGCTGGTCTCTGTAGTATAAGGCCTGGTCTACATAGAAAGTTCTAGGCTAGCCAGGACTGTATGGTCAGACCTTGTCTCAAAAAGTAAAACATAAATATAAGCAAATATAATTAAAAAATTTTTTTTGTTCTCAAAAATTTTAAAGATCAAGTTCATAGCAAATGGGAGATGGCAGAAATCACACACAATGGGGAATTATTTTTAAACTCACACAGAGTCAGATGTGACGTCCACAGGATTCACAGTGCCACCTATGCAGTGGGCACTTAAGAGCTGTTTTCTACACAGGCACAGACAATTTTAAAAGCAGTATGTAACTTATCAGTGCACTTTCACAAAGACACATGGCAACAAGACTGAACTGAAGGGAAGCCTGACAGGTAGCGTTGTGCCCTGACGTTTATGTCCACACCATTCCCAGCCTTCAGGAGGGACAAAACCTTGTTGCTCACTTCCAAGAGTTTATAACCACCAGAGACAGGCAAAACCAGAAGAGTCATCACCATTTTCTACATGCTTGAGCATTGGCAAGGCCTTTTATAGACAATCCCACTGTCACCCCCACCCCCAACATGGAGAAGGAAACAGACCCAGGCTAGACTCCCCTTCAGAGTGCTTCCCACTCAGCTCCAACATTACAGCGTGCTATCTCCACCACTACGTGGCCATCCACATCATTCCCAGGCCAGAAGAGGCTCACACCCGGAATCCCAGCACTTGGGAAGCTGAAGCAGAGGACCACAAGCGCAACGTCATTCGGGGCTATATAATAGTTCTAAGCCAGCCTGGGCTAAGAGTAAGATGCTGTGGGGTGGGAGAGTACAGAGAAAAATGGAAAGTAAGTAAATAGGAAATGGAAAAAAGAAAACCACCACCTGGAGGGGGCTTAGGTATCCCTGCCTCAACAGCAGAGTGCTCAGGTAAGACAGAGCCCTGGGTCCATCCAGCAGTATCTCTCGTTAAAAGGGGCCCTTTACCTACATCATCTGATTTCCACACCATGGATCAGGCAGAACCTCAAGTCAGAAACTCTTATTAAAGAGGTTCCGTGCAGGATGTAGCCTCCCTCAGCCTGGCCTCTTTTTCCCCATTCACCTCTGCCCAGACTCTGGAAAAGAACATTAATCCAAGGCCCTGAGCCTGTTCCCACAGCCTCCTCAGTGTCACTTTCTTGGGTCTTGAATTCCCAATGATCTCTGCAGGACATCGATTATAGGAACACCGGACCACCTTTGTCTAGGAAGTAACTCCTAGAATTTGATTTTAAGGATCCGCAAAAACTGACGTCCTGGAGTTTGTTGTTGCATGTTTCTGGAGTGTTCTTAAGACAAGTGTATGTTACCTGTAAACCACATACATCAAATACACCTGTGATCCCAGCCCTTGGGAAACTAAGGCAGGAGGATTGTGCATGAGTCTGATGTCAGGCTGTTCATAACAAGATCCTGTCTCAAAACAGAAACAAAACTCCAAAAGAGATGGCATGGAGTCCAGTCTCTTCCTTGCCCCAAATGCCCTGACACCATAATCACTTGGACAAGACACTTTGTTGCAGGTCTTACCAAAGCCAGGGTTCCACAGCAAGACTTCTCTCCAGGAATCCTGTTCCAAATGACTGCTCCTCAGAGTCACCTGCCCAATGCCCACAGCTCCCTCTACTGCTGACACTGGGTCTCTACTGGTGGGGACCCACAACTGAATGTCAGCTAAAAGCACACCTTTAGAGAAAACGCAAACGGGAGGCCTGCATTTCAGGATCTTTATTCTTGTGAAGACAGGAAGATCTGGGGAACACAGCAAAGGAGTGATGGTGCGAGGCTAAGACTGCACCCCTGTAATCTCAGCACTCGGAAGAGGAGGGAGAACAACGGAGCCACAGAGACCTGCTTGGGCAACATGATAAGAGCCCCCTCCCCACCACACAGAAAGACTTGACACAAGCTAAAGTTACATATAAACAAGGGACAGCTAGATAGGGAGTCCTTAAGTGGCAGGCTGCTGCAGTTCTGTCTCCTAATGGGTTTTTTAAATACTAAGGCCACCATGAAGTGTCACAAAGATGGGGCCAAGTAGACCGGGAACACTCAGGTTGTATGGTTACAGACAAGATGGAGATAATCAGTGGTGTACATGAACATAAACATTAAACCTTCCACAGCCTCGAATAGTTTTTGAACATGATCCTGCTGGAAGGTGGAGTCCTGATATGTCGTCATGCCAACTTGAGAAGTTGCTCAGTGGCCTGTTTTTGAACCACAAAAATGACCTGACCCAGTCACTTCTAATTACAAAATCCTGCAGTGGCCTCCAGGTCCCTAGAAGAAAGCGCTGGTAGTAAAGGTTTGTCCAAGCCAGGCACAGATGTGTCTGTTCATAGGCTGGTGGCCCTGTGGCATTGTGTCTAGCCTCAACGGAGAAGTCAGTCAGCATACCCAGACTTAAGGAAACTTCTGGAGGCTTTCTGGATGTCAGAGCAGCTTCTTCAACGTAAAGTCTCGTTATAAAAATGTTCTAGAAACTAATAGACCAAATCCTCTAACATCAGAGGATTAGGCATTTGAGTCACCTCACCTAATTGGTAAGGTCCACATGGCTGTAAGTCAGTCTCTCTCTCATGTCCACCCACACAGCCTGCTCAGGACCTCGGCAGCTGCGCACTGCACCTGCAAATTACTGGGTCGGCCCGCTGCCCTTTTTTGTGGTCCTGGATTCCCTAATTTTATCTTGATTCAGACAGCCAGGGTCTTGGTGGAGAGGGCCACGCTCTTCCTGTCTGACAGCCGAGCACAGCCTTCCTCACTGCTTCACAGCTCTTTTTTTTTTTTTAAGAATTATTGATTTATTATGTATACAGAAGAGGGCACCAGATCTCATTACATAACTACATGTGGTTATGAGCCACATATAGTTGCTGGGAATTGAGCAGTCAGTGCTCTTAACCTCTGAGCCATCTCTGAAGCCCCACTTCACAGCTCTTAAGGGACACTCCACTCACCCGGGACGGCCAGTCATGAAGTCCAGGCCAAGTTTGAGATGAAACAACTTAGAAGAAAAGCCTGAAAGCCAGGTGTGGTGACATAGGCCTGTAATGCCACACTTGGATGACGGAGACAGGAAGACCAGAGTTTGAGCTGCAGAAGACCCTGTCTTAGAGGGAAAAAGAAAAGCTATTTCCTACACACCACATTTTCCAGTCACATCAACACTGGACGTGAGCTTGCTGTACACAGCCACAAAGCCCCACCAAGTCTGCTGCCTCAGGGCTTGAGGACAAGGTTCCTAGGTAGAAAAGTCTCTGTCCATAGCAAGGCTTTATTTTCCTTTTTTATAGGCTCTGTACCCAGGAAATGCATTTCCATACTCTGTTTCTCCATTTTTTCCGAGGCTCCAGGAAGTTTAAAGTTATAATCCGTGGTGACGTAAGGAATTGTCCCTTCAGGCCCAGGCTGGTTCTTGAAAATACAATGTGGAACAGAAATGGCACCAATCAGCAGACAGTTCACAGTTTTCAACTCTTCTGGAGACAAAGGGCTGTATCACTACAGCCGCTGGTCCATGTCAATGCCTCTGCAGATGCCAAAGCCCAAACAGTCACATAAGGGGTTCTGGGCAAGCAGGATGGGACCCCGAGTGTATCCTTTCATATCATCCAGGATCTTGCAAAGGCCAACCCAGCTGGCATTCACGGTGTACAGTGTGTGGGCAGGGGCAACATCAGCATGAGTGATCTAGAGAGCAACTGCATTGAAGGGAACCTGATAGGGTGTAAGGCTGTGCAGAAGACTAACCGGCCCTGGCACAGGAGACATCAGCTGGCTAAGGTAGCCCAACACTGCCAGATCTCGAAAAATTGTTGTATTTGGCTCTATTTTTTCATTTTATCACATAAAAATTCTGAGTGAACAGACATCAGCTTATGTCCAGTGAAGACTGGAACTGGACTAGAGTCTTTCTCTTCATCAGTAAATTCCAAACTATCTTCAAATTCTTCTATTTCAAAACCTCAATATCTCCTTTTGATCTTGCTTTTTGTATATAGGCCATCTGTGAGCTCTACATATTCTGAGGTCAGAGAGGGCATTAATCTACCCCGGCCAGTAAACAACTGAACGACATAGTTGAGAGACAACAATCAGATCAGGTCAACAAGCAGCAGCAGTCCATCATCTTTCACCCAGCCCATGGTGTTGATGATAAGTGGGGACTCTCTCTTGTAATCTCTGAACACGTATTTTATTATCTCCATGTAGTTCTCATAGTCATTGTGACAACTCATCTTCCCGTAGTACACCATCCTCTGAGGCCTCCTCAGGTGGGTGTAAGGTGGTCCCAGAAGTGNTTCTGTAATGTTAAGTAAAGCAATGCAGCCAGGAGGAGTGAACTCTGTCTGCCCCAGATCACATTCCAGATAGTCAACCCCAGGAAGGCTATTCAGTAACTGGTTAATCAGTATTCTAACTTTGACTTTCCAGTGTCGCAAGTGCTACACAACAGGATGACAGGACAGCCATCACAGGACGCGCTGACTAGCTCTTCCAGGGCACAAAGGCCTCTCTCATTCAGGCAGATGCCTTTCTTCTTCCTCTGTCTTCTACTACCAATCGTCTTCAAAGTTATATACTCAGAATTAATCCGCACAGGAGTATTCTCCTGCAGGAAGACATAGGATGCACACTCATAGGAGCTCATGAAGTCTACAGTAGGGGTCCTCAGCTACTCCAGGAGCAGAATGGAGCTCAGAGGAGAGAAATGCTGGACTATCCAGTTTCTGTTGTCCAGTTTCATGTGAGGCTTGAGCAGAGCCCGTATCTCCTCACTCCTTTTTACTTTTCTCAGGTTCTGAGTACTTTAATCCCATTGATGGTCAGGTAAGAGTGGGTATAGGCAGAAAAAACATCTTGGGCAGGCTGGCCTTGTTTGATGATATGGCCGCATATTTCCACCTGGCCATAGATGCAAGTCACGCAGCAGATCCCACTCAAAGTAAAGCCCTTCCCAGCTGGCAGCAGCAACAACACACAGCCCGAGCCTAGGTCCCTAGGTTGGGTGACATTCAACGACAGGGTTTGGACATGGCNAGCGGGCTCGGCATGGGCCGGCTGCAGGTCTGGACCTTGCACTTACCTGCCACATGCGAGCTTGNGGTGACACCCAGCTTCCAGTCCCCGCCCAACTCGTGGGCCCACAGCAGCCTGTCGCAGGTGCCGCAGCTCGCCCCGGGCCAGGACCCCAAATCGGCGACAGCCCCGACGGCTGAGGAGGAGGTGGCGCAGGGCCTTGTGACCCTGCTGCCAAGAGGAGCAGCTCGGAATCTGCCTGAGCAGCACCTCTCAATTTTAAATGTTTTAAAATAAGAGCTGAACCAATATAAACAAACTTTCATCTTCAGTTAGTATCTGAAACTGAGGCTAGATGGTCTTTAAAACATTTCTAGGGCTGGAGAGATGGCTCAGGGGTTAAGAGCACTGACTGTTCTTCCAGAGGTCCTGAGTTCAATTCCCAGCAACCACATGNTGGCTCACAACCATCTGTAATGTGTAGTGGGTAGCTGTTTCAGCTTTGACCTTGAAACACTGCCCCTAGTGTGGCAGCAGGTAACTGCCACACCTGCCTATGACCTGCCCCTGGGGTGTGGCTGAGAGGGAGCCCTTTAAGACTTGAGGTGCTGTCCTTGCTTTCCTCTTCTTTATCCCTGCTGGTCCTGGTGGCTGGATTGTAGACCAAGCCAGATTTCTCCACTGGATTGTACCAGATCCTGTAACTGACCCCCTATTGACTGTAAGTTACCCCAGAAATAAACCTCTCTTGATTACTAGATAAATTACATGGAATTGCCTCGTTAATTACAGTTATAGTAATGAGACCTGGTGCCCTCTTCTGGTGTGCAGGCATACATGCACACAGAACACTGTATATGTGATAAATAAATAAATCTTAAAAAAGTTTCTATTTGGGAAAAACATCCTATTTTACTTTAAGAGGATATGAAATCTGAGCTGGAGACATATGGCTCAGTGGTTAAGAATATGTATTATTTTTGCAAGGACCCAAGTTCAATTCCCAGCACCCACGTCAGGCAGCTCATAATTGCCTATAACTCCAGCTCCAAAGGTTTGCCTCTAACTTCAGCCACAAGTACATATATACATATATACATGTGTGCATAAATAAATAATAATAATAGTATTTTTTAGAAAAGGACTGTGAAATTCCCATCCATGATTAAGTTAAGAAGTGTTACGTAACTGTAATTCCAGCATTTTGGAGAGTAAGTCAGGGGGAAGTGAGTTCAAGGCCAACTAACCTGAACAATTTAATTTAGCAAGACCTGGGGGGAAATCACTTCATTTCTGCTTATTGCTAACTGGAGATTGAGAAAGTGTCTGGCACAGCCACATAGCCAGTCCTGAAAAACAACCTATTTTCTTTGGAAAGGAGAGTGAAGTGTTCAAAAAATAGTACCCATTTGTTCTTTGGAATACGTGATGCTCTACCACAGTGACAGAAAAAAACTGAAGAAGGTAGTGTTTTAAGGCATCACAAATTCGATCAGCAGTTACAAAATCCAAGTCCAACATCAATCATTTTTCTTTGAAAAAATACTAAGATTTGTTCTGTAATAATAGATTAGACTAGATCTTTTGCAAATTTTATTTCATGTAATTCTCCTACTATCCCAATAAAATAGGTATTTTTAAGTTCTTAGTTTAATAATTGAGGGACTTAGAGGTCAAAAATCTAACTACTCAAATATGAAACTTTTCTGAGCACCTCTCTTCCAACCTTGGCCTTATCTTAAGTGTCTTTTGCTATTCACTATTATGCCATGAATATGTTGTGTGTGAGCACGTGTATATGACATACATGCAGAGGTCAGAGAGAGGACAACCTCTTGGTCCTTACGCACTTTCCACTTATTTGAGGTAGAGTCTCTCATTGGTCTGGAACTTTGTCACACAGGCCAGTCTAGCTAAGCCTGCAAGCTTCCGGAGATCCTCCTGCCTCAGCCTTGAATCTCACCATGGCAATACTTGGATTTCAGGCACATGCCACTGCATCTAGCTTTTATGTGGGCCCTGGACATCTGAACTTGGGTCTTTATACTTGGAAGGCAAGTACTTTAACCACTGATCTCCCCAGCCTTATATCCTGAACATATCTTAATTTAACACATTATATCACATAGCATTGTTTATTTATCCATCTCTCCTACCAGACAGCTCCTAAAGACAGAAAAGAGGGTCTTATTCACCCGTTGTTAGGTTACTTTTACATTGCTGTGGTCACACGATCAGANGGAAACTTAAGATTGATTTGGCTTACAGTTTCCCAGGTTTTAGTCCCTCAGCCAATTCTGAAAATCTTAGCAATTATATTCAGATTTATATATAATGTGTATATATGTGTATGTATGTTTCACATGTATGAAAGAGAAGCTGATGGGTTGTTTTTTGCTTTGGGGGCATTTGGGTTGTTTGGGTGCTGAGGACTGAAGCGTGGGCATACATGTTACTCTCAGATACTAAGAATGTGGACTGCTCTGTTTTTTAGGGGCTTTATGGGTGTGCATAATTTTAAATCCACACTGTAAACTGGAAGAGAAATCCTGTTGGCTACAGCAGCTGCAGAAGTGGAACGACCTGGATATCTGTCCTCTGGAAGATGGAAATTATGGGCATGAACTACCCAACATTACCAATGCACTTTCCCAGAGTGCCAGCCACAGCCCAGGTGAGACAAGTACCTTTCTGTTTAGAACTTCAGGAGGTGGGAAGAGATAAAACACCAGAACAGTGGTGGCCAGGCGGACTTCTTCTTCTTTTTTTTTTTTTCTGTTCAAATTATCTTAAATAAGGAAAGCTTTTCTTTTAATTCACCTCAACATGCTAAATCTTAGACAAGCGTAAGCGTTTGACATTAAGGATGCTGTCTTTTTCCATATCAAAGGAGTCAACAGTGCCCAGCATGAAGTCCTAGTGCTCTCTGTCTGATTCCTCTCTAACCTTCAGGTTCTCTGGGTTCAGTTTGGGTTGGTTTCTGTAGCTAGAAAACCTGCTTTAAAGGAGAGACAGAAGCCTACCAAAAAGTAAACAAAACCTAAGGCCAGGTGTTGTGTCTCAGTCCTGTATTCCCAGCATCCTGGAGGCAGAGGCAAGTGGACAGATCTTTTGGGGTAGTATCCTTACCAAATCATTTCTTACTCTTGTTTCTTCCTCTGTTTTCCTCAAATTTTTATAAAGTGCATTTTTATAAAAATATATCATCTCAAGCCGGGCGGTGGTGGCGCACGCCTTTAATCCCAGCACTCGGGAGGCAGAGGCAGGCGGATCTCTGTGAGTTCGAGGCCAGCCTGGGCTACCTAGTGAGTTCC
>LZPO01007949.1:701440-712042 GCA_001675575.1 Neotoma lepida
TGAAGAAGTAGGTTCTAATACCAATGAAGAAGTGCCTCAGCAGCAGGATAGATGATGCCATGGAGAGTGAGGACAAGCAGGCAAAATAGCAAGCTTTCTTCTCCTATGTCCTTTTACGTGGGCTGCCACCAGAAAGTGTGTCCCAGATTTAGGGTGGGTCTTCCCAACTCAAATAATCCAATCAAGAAAAATCCCTCACAGGTGTGTCCAAATGCTTGGGTTTTAGTTGATTTCAGAACTAGTTAAGTTGACAACCAAGATGAGCCATCCCATCATTACACAAGCATCTAATTTGGGTTTCTCTGAGAGTGTTGTGTAGTTCAGTTCTTGACCCCCAATATTAATCAGGCAAAGTAGCAATTGAATTATAGCTTATGGTTTTTTTTTTCTTAAAGCATATTGGATAATTTTATTTTTATTTTATTATTTCATGTTTATGAGTGTTTTGCCAGAAGAAGGTGTCTGATCCCCTGGAACTGGAGCTACAGATGGTTGTAAGCCACCATGTAGGTGCTGGGAATTTAACATTAGTCCTCTGGAAAAGCAGCCAGTGCTCTTAACCACTGAGCCATCTCTGCAGCCCATGGTTTTTTTTTTTTTTTTTTATATGTCATTTCTATAAGTCCTTAGTTTATAAAGAACATCTTTCATATTGTTCACTATGTTCCATTCTTTAAAACTGAGTTTATGGGGATGGAGAGATGGCTCAGCAAGTAAGAGCACGTGTTGTCTTCGAGAGGACCTGGATTCAGTTCCCAGCATCCACACTAGGTGCCTCACAACTGCCTGTATCTCCAGTTCCAGGGAGTCTGATGTCCTTTTCTGATCTAAATGTCTGCCTGTATCTCCAGTTCCAGGGAGTCTGATGTCCTTTTCTGATCTAAATGTATGGTGCACACACACACACACACACACACACACACATTAAACAACAAAGAAACAAATGTCTTTATTAAATTTAGTTTGTAAAGTCAGGCATGCCTATAAACCTTGCACTTGGGGGTNCAGGGGCTGATAGAGGCAAGAGGATCAAATTCATGGCCAAGCTCAGCTACATAGCAAGTTTAAACCCTATCTCAGCCTTCCCACACATCCCCCAAAATAGTTGAGCTTATGGAAGAATTTACAGTCTATGTGAGAAGATACAGCTAACCTATGTGGGAGAATAGCAACGACTGAAATGGCTGAGCAAAAAATCTAGGCAGTGAACATTTGAATTCCAGATAAAGAGCCAGGTTGTGGACAAGATGAAACAAGCAAAGTACAAGTTGTGTTGAGAACAGGTTAACTTTGGGACAGACTCAATATTCTTAGAAGAGGATATAAAATAGGAGAGAGACAGACAGACAGACACAGACACAGAGGCTGTTATGATTTGAGCTTACTTTGTAGTGTTGATTTCCCTGCAGCCCTTTTCCTGAAGGGAGGTGCATGGTCAGCTTTCAAAATAAGAAAGTTTTGTCAGCATCGGCTTTTCTTGTGGAGAACGAACTATACACTGACAGCACAGTGATAAAGGTCCCCAAAGGCAGACTGCTTTACATCTTTCTCAGCCTTTATTATTTTTATGTGTAAATTTTTATTTGTGTTTTTAGGGGACCTGAGGCAGGGGGTGTTGTTTGTTTGTTAAAACAGAATATTATATCACCCAAGCTAGCCTCAAACTTGTGAGCTTCCTGTGTCGAGCTCCTGAGTAGTTTTTTCAGCATCTGATATGAATATCACAGAAGCCCTTGGTATGATAAGGGTCATGCTGCAAATGAAACAAGTTATGATTAGTTAGGGTATTTTCTAGGTGCCTCTTTCTTTCTCTGACTGCTATGGAAAACAGGTTATATCCTAACTACTGAGTAGCAGAGCACAACTGTCCCTTCAAGCTTCATGTGGCTCTGAATCCCAGTAGAAGGCTGTTCAAAGAGGAGGGAATTCATAGACCTCTGTATAAGGTTTTTTAATAGAGAATGTAGATGTACAAAAGGCTTATTTAAGGAGACAGCATGAGTACCAGACAGAATGTCCAGACTGCTCTTCTGGCCAACCTCCCACCTAAAGAAGACCAGTATTAGAGCTTCAGATTATTCAACCTTTCTTTTTCCTCCCCCAGACTCTTTATCCAGACCAAGACGAACAGTCTTCACTAGAGCTATTGAAGGCCGTGAGTTACATTGGCAGGACAGCCACTTACAGCGAATAATCAGCAGTGACATCTATACAGCTCCTGCCTGCCAGCGGGAAAATGAGCGACTACTCTTTAATTCCCANGGCCAGCCACTGTGGCTTGGTAAGTCTAACCCTCCTGTGCTCCAAGAATTTCAGGGCCCAATCCTACCTGTACCAGGCCCACATGAGCCAGCAGTATAGGTCCCAGCAACACTAGCTACAACTTAGAATCTGTATAGCTCTTTTGGAGTGTTCACTACCAACTCGGGTCATTTATTTGAGGCCTGTTTCATTTGTATGTGTGCTTAACTGAGGTATAGTAATCCCAGGTGGAAATTTGTATCCTTTCCCTGAGCTTTAGGAAGAAAACAAAGCAGTCGATATATATTGAAGAGTAATAACGAAGCCACTAGACATCAGTTCACACCCTTTCAGCCATCTGTTACTAAGCAACATTAGATTATGCTCTGAACTTACATGTTTTGATTGCGAAGCACTACAGAAACTGAGGTGGTAGCTTGGTCAGTAAGCACCAGAGTTTGATCCCCAGGGCCCAAGTAAACTAATCCAGGCATGGTAGTATGTACTTACCATCCCAGTACTGAGGAGGCAGAGACAGCAGATCCCTGGAGCTTGCTAGCCAGCCTAGCCTAGTGTAAGTGGCTAGTTACAGGCCAGTGAGAGACCCTGTCTTTAAAATAAAAGAGCCAGCAAAACAGCTTTGTGGGTAAAAATGTTTCCTGCACAAGCTTGATGACATGAGTTTGATTGCTGGAACCTATAGTGGAAGGAGAGAACCCACTCCTGAAGTTTGTCCTTCGATCTCCACATGCAGTCTGTGGCATACACATGCCTGCACTCACACTCATAGACACACAATAATAATAACTAATGTAAAAATTTTTAAGAGGTGGATAATGTCTGAGGAGTAATGCCCAAGGCTGTCCTCTGGACTCCACACATATGAGCACACATGTGCACACACATGAGCACACACACAAAATAACGCTGTGTTTGAGACCAGCTACCCTGTGCTAGTAAGTAGGATGCAGTCTGTTCATCACCAGACTGTCGTCCTTCCTCTGTCTTATCTTCCTAGCATCCTTTATAATAAGACAGAACCGTGTCATCTAGCTTAAACTTCTACAACAGTCGTCTGGCTTACTGTCAGTTTGTCCTTAACTTATATTAGAGAACATGCATTCTAAAATACAGCTTAGGAGCCTGGTATGCTGATATATACCTTAACCCCAGAATCTGAGAGGCAGAGGCAGGTGGATCTCTGTGAGTTCAATGCCAGTATGGTCTATGTAGTAAGTTCTAGACCAGCTACGGTTACACAGTGAAACTGTTTCCAAAACCCAACCAACTAACTAAATAACTAACTAAATAAATAAAGCAAGCAGGCTGAGGGGTTCATTACAGCACAGAAATAAATGGTGTACAGATGGGAATTGGGAACTATTTCAGTGTCCAATTTGATTAACCAGCAGATGAACATAGTGGAATGACATGTATTTATCTTGAATGTTATATAAGCATATTTAATGCCATGGAAAAGTATTTACAATGTACTATTAAGTTGCAAAACAATAATTATAATAACCCAAATTTGGTTTAAAAATTGAAAAATCTAGATAAATATACATGAAATTGTAAAGAGAAGTTATTTTTATTTTGTATTTTGCTTATTTATGTCTTTATATCTTCTGCATTATTTTGTGTGTGTGTGTGTGTGTGTGTGTGTGTGTGTGTGTGTTTATACATTCAGATGTGTGGATGTGCATGTAAACATCAGGTATCTTTCTTAATCTCTTCCCACCTTATATTTTGATCCCTAAACCTGCTCAGCTAGACTGGCTAGCCAACAAGCCCAATGATCTTCCTGCTTCCACCTCCCAGTCCCAGTTATTTCTCTAATTTTTAATTTTAGCTCTAGAGGAATGATAAAGTAAAATGAAAGGCTTGTTAGTATCATTGCCCTATTTTAAGAAGTTAATAATGCTGGACATGATGGTGCATACCTTTAATCCCAGCACTCGGGAAGCAGAGGTGGATAGATCTCTGTGAGTTCAAGGCCAGCCTGGTCTACAGAGTGAGTTCCAGTACAGCCAGGGCCACACAGAGAAACCTTGCCTCAAAAAAAAAAGAAAAGAAAATGAAGAAGTTGATAGTTACTGGGCATGGTGGCACACTCAGGAGGCAAAAGCCAGCAGATCTCTGTGTTCTACCTTTCTAGGCTATCTCTAGCCACATATATAAATTTTGTATTCTTGAAGATAAAAACACAGTCCCTGTTATAAAGCGATGTCAAGTTGAATCTGAGAAACTGGACTGAACACAGACTCCCTTTGTCTATCAAACTGAACTTTCCTGATTTGAACTCAAGCAAAATATTTTCTTCCTGCCTGGTAGAGCATGTGCCTACAGCCTGTGCTCGGGTTGATGCGCTGCGATCTCATGGGTATCCAAAAGAGGCTCTCAGACTCACGGTGGCCATCATTAATACTCTGAGGTTACAGCAGCAGCGGCAACTAGAGATCTACAAACACCAGAAGAAAGGTATAGTGATTAGGAATCCTCTACCATCTTGGGGTCTGAGGGTAATAAGGATCCTCAGGAGATAAAAAGACTCAGAACCTAATTTTCATTCAGGACCGTGGGCTTGAGAATTCCAAGTAATTCTACCTGCTGAGTGGAGTGCCTCATACTATTCCTGTGAATCTCAGCTTTGTTGTTTGTAAAATAGGAACAAGGATGTCTGCCTTTCACAGGGCAGGTGGAAGACCCATTAAGACCCTGAGAAGATGCTTTTGAAACTGTAAAGCTGTCTCCATATATGCACTGCCAGCAGACAGTCTAAATTAGAGCTGGCTGGTGAGCTTGTGATCAGGCCAATCAAGCAAAGACATGACAATAAGGGGAGCTTTTCTTTGACTTTCCGGTCAAGGCCTAATGATACTGATTAGGAAGAAAAGCACAATTCCCATCTCTGTCTGTCTAAAACTGGGAACCTGCTTATTTCCAGAGTTACTGCAGAGAGGAACCACAACAATCACGAACCTGGAGGGCTGGGTGGGCCATCCCCTGGATCCCATTGGCTGCCTGTTTCTCACTTTGACTGAGGCCTGCCGCCTGAATGATGACAGCTACATGGAAATGTCAGGTACAGGGGGTCAGCCTGAGACAAGCCAGGACTGCCCATGGCAGCTTTCTCTCTGCTAAACTCTGTGGTCTGACCGTTCATGTCCTGTTTTCCTGCTTTACCTTGCTAGCTTCCTTAAGGGAATAAGAAGGCTTAGAGGAATTTCAGGAGTCAGAGGCTAAAAGTTTAGAGCAGTCTGGAAATGGGATAGACCGTCCAGCAAGAGTGTGTGTATCAAGCTGTTCATGGCAGTGCCCACCTGTAGCCACAGCTACTCAGGAGGCTAAGTCAGGAAAATCATTTGATCCTAGAGTTTCAGAGGTAGCCTGGACCATGTCATTTAAAAAAAAAAAAAAGTCCAGGTATAATGGATTAGGCCACTGAAGCAAGAAGATTACAACAGAAAAGGCCAGCCTGGACCACACAGTGTAAGACCCCCCCCTCAAAAAACGACAAAGTATCTATTTTGAAATCATATAATACTGTTAGGAGGATCTTGTTCTAGTTTCCCCCTAGCTCCTCAATCCTTTTGATCTCTGTTGAGAGAATTTAGATAGACTGAGCATAATGACACATGCCTTTTACCCCAGCACTCAGGAGGCAAAGGCAGGAGGGAGGGTCTCTATGAGTTTGAGGCTAAAGTTGTCTATATATAGCAAGTTCCAGGGCAGCCAAGGCTACCTAGTGAGACCCTGTCTCAAAAGCAAACAAATTAAAAAAAAAAAGAGACAAGACACAGAGTGCAGTATAGAAGATTATTGGACTCTATTACAAGTAAGGTGGTACACTCAAAAGGAGAGTGGGTAGTGGCTAAAGGGGCCATTGCACAGCAGAACACCCTCAGAGAGTGACCAGTGACTAAAGAGACCTACAGTTTTAAGTAGGCTTTACACTACTTCTAAAACTGCTATAACAGACATCTTCTTGAGGGCACCTTCCCATCCAGGTGTTAAAGAAGGCAATGATAAATCTTTATTCTTTGCCAGAATGCCTACAGCTAAATAGTAATTTTTCTCCTGCAAAATAAAATGTCATTTCCCTACCCAGGGCGAGGGATAAGACTCAGATCACCCCCTCCCACCTCCACTTTCTTTATTCCTTTTTTAAAGAGGCATCAGATGCCTCCGGAGCTAGAGTACAAGTGGTTGTGAGCCACTTGACAGGGATGCTAGGATATGAAGCCACTTCCTCAGGAAGAGCAGTAAAAGTTCTTAACTGCTGGGCCATCTCTCCAGCCACAGATCCAGTTCTTTTGACTAGTAATCCAAATCCTGAAGTTTCACACCCTCATTTTANAGCTGCTGATTATGAAGGACTCAGTCCCCAATGACCGTTAAGCCTGCTAACATCTAACTAGCTACCTAGTAATGCTCTCTGATTTTCTTTTAACACTCTCCCTCGTGGTAGCTTTGTACCAGTTTTCCAAAGTGGAGAAAAATAGCCTAACTATCCCACAGCAGCTAAGCTAGATACACAATTGCTTCTTCTTTCCTTTGTGCTATCACTATGTTTAACTTTTGCATTTACTTTAGTATTAGTCTACTGCATTACAGTGTCTACAAATATCTCTTACCACACTGTTAGCTGCTTGCAAGGAGAAATTATGACTGATCTTTGTGTGATCCTAGCATTACCTGCTACTTAGTTGTCTTCCAAAGCTACTTAATAGAAAAAGGGGGGAAAAAGAAAATCAAGATNTTTTTTATTAGTTTTGGTTTGTTTTTGAGATTAAAATTATATCATTTCTCCCTTCCCTTTCTTCCCTCCAAACTCTCCCATATACTCCTTTTTATTCCCCATCCTGGTTTTGAACTCATGCACTCAAGCCATCCTCTCACCACAGTATCGTGAGAAGCTAAAACTACAAGTATATGTTATCATACCCAACTAAGACGCTGGCTCTTAAACCAATGCTTGCTTCCTGAAATTCTGAGTGGAGCATATAGAATCATAATATAGAAGATGCAAGTATTACCAAAGTAAGAGTTAAAACTGGATGGAGTCAGGTATCTCTGGGCAGAGATGTAAGAGTTAACCCAAGCCAAATTAGGGAAGGCCTTGATTGTCCTTCTAAATCTCCTGCATAGGGAGTCCACATCTTTAGTCACCTTCCTCTACACAATGTCATTTGTAGCTTGAAAAACCTGAAGTTGCACTTGGTTTGTTTACCACTGACCTACACTGCTCTTCTGGTGTCAGGCTCTAAAGAAACATAGAACAATGAGATGGTCTCACTCCTTTAAGGTGCTCACACTGAGGTAACAGAAACAGGCACAAAAACAATTATGAGATTATATAAGACACTGGCAAACATAAGACTTTATGCTTCCTTGACTGGCCTAGCCAATTTGTGTGTTGTGTAGGAATCTTTGTGATTCTTACAGTCTCTTTTCAGTGTATTTTTCTTACTGCTCTGAGGTTCTGACTTAGCTTTGTGATAAATATTAAGCAACTGATATCCCAAAGTGGGACAGGTAAAGGCACAGAAGAACCACTAGACCTGTCCTAAGAACCTGGTATGCCTGTTGCCCTCAGATATGAATGAAAGCAGACTACCTGTGTACCAGCACATACCTGTGGCTTCAGGTTGTCCAAACAGCAGTGAGTCATACCTGTCATTGGCCCTGGAAGTTGCTCTGATGGGCATGGGTCAACAGAGGGTAATGCCTGAAGGCCTCTATGCACAGGACAAGGTGTGCCGTAATGAGGAGCAACTCCTAAGCCAACTCCAGGAACTGCAGCTGGATGAGGAGCTAGTACAGACATTGCGGAAACAGTGCATCTTGCTGCTGGAAGGTAAGAAGAAAGGGGGCTACAGTAACAAATCTTTGGCTGTGACTCTGGGTCCCCTTCTGTAACATACCACAGCCATAGAAATATTTATGACATTAAAGAGTAATGAAGGTTCCTATGTTTAGCAAACAAACTTAGATAGGTCCCTGAGCTCCTGAGTCTAGGCTGGAATAAGCATACAAAAATAAATAAATAAACTGGGTGGTGGTGGCGCACACCTTTAATCCCAGCACTCGGTTGGCAGAAGCAGGTGTATCTCTGAGTTTGAAGCCAGCCTGGTCTACAGAGCAAGTTCCAGGATAGCCAAGGCTAGACAGAGAAAAATCTGTCTTGAAAAACCTAAAATAAATAAACAAATAAATAATAGCTGGCTGGCTCATCTTCTTCCTTCAGGAGGCCCCTTCAGCGGTCTAGGAGAAGTTATCCACCGGGAGAGTGTTCCTATGCATACCTTTGCCAAGTATTTGTTCTCAGCTCTGCTGCCTCACGATCCAGACCTATCCTATAAGTTAGCCTTACGAGCCATAAGGTGGGTAGCCCATGTCCAGTCTGTTTGTCTCCATTAAGGCAGAAGTGCCCTCTCTTTTTGCTTATCCTACTTCCCTTTCCCTCTCTGTCTATTCCCCAACACCAAGCCTCCCTTATAGCAGCTTAGCTATTTCCATATGATTTAGGATCTGGGATTCTTTATTAATGAAATATTTGCCCCCTCACCATACTCATGATAAGTTGTCTGCGCAGGCCCCTGAGGTATAATAGATACGGTGCCTCCCTGTTTGGGAGCCACTTGGGCAGCCTGAGAAGGGATTTATGTCCTTCCATGACTCCATTCAGTCATGGGTCCAGG
Organism: Neotoma lepida; assembly: GCA_001675575.1. Classification (NCBI taxonomy): domain Eukaryota; kingdom Metazoa; phylum Chordata; class Mammalia; order Rodentia; family Cricetidae; genus Neotoma; species Neotoma lepida. The sequence goes on from LZPO01007949.1 coordinate 710,386, forward strand.
TCCAGGTCTCCAGAGTGTGGGAGAAGCAGAGATAAATATGTATACCCCAAGACCTAGAAACAATGCTCTATGAGAGNCTTGTTTTCAAACTAGATTATGATCCTTGGTTTACGAGTATAGATCTCTGGGATGTAGCAGAACACACAGAGGAAGAATTTTAGTTTAGGCCATAAGACTGAGAGAACTCTTTAGCTAAATGGAAATTCTTTGGTATGTGTTTCTTTTTCTTTTTTTTTTTTTTTTTTTTCTTTAAATAGGTTTTTTTTTTCCTTTTAATTTTTATGTGCATTGAATCCCCTGGAATTAGAGTTACAGACATTTGTGAGCTGCCATATGGGTGCTGGGAATTGAACCCTGGTCCTTTGGAAGAGCAGCCAGTGTTCTTAACCGCTGTGCCATCTCTCCAGCCCCCTGGTATGTGTTTTTTATGTTCTTCAAAATAATCTACGTGCCAGTCAAATCTCTTATAGTGGGATCTATTCAGCTTGAGGTTTCCAAGTGCCCAGGCACCTGCCTGATATATACTGTAGGTTTAAAACCCTTCAGAGCTCTCAGCCTGTCTTTCCCTGACCAATTCCTCCCAGCAAAAAGCAAACTTCCCTAAAGGGGCTCACAATGGCCAGAGCCTAAATGAAGCTGATGGCACTTCCTGGGTCTTCTAGGTTACCTGTTCTAGAAAACTCATCTTCTGCAGGCGACACTTCCCACCCTCATCACATGGTGTCTGTGGTGCCCAGCCGTTACCCTCGCTGGTTCACACTTGGACATTTGGAATCACAGCAGTGCGAACTGGCCTCTACCATGCTGACTGCTGCCAAAGGTAAGTACAGGTAGACATTAGACTCTAGCATCCCCATTCTGCCTACCCACCCAGGGCCCATAGTCTTCTGGAAAAGAGAAGCCATGTGTTCTGTGTTGGCAAGAGCAGTAAGGATCCTCATGCTGACTACCCTTTAGAGCACCTGGGTTCAAACCAGAATTTTGCCCTAGTTACTAATTGTAAAACCCTGAATGTATAGAATCAAATGATTTTTAAATTCTTAAAAATTTATTTCATATTATGTGTCTGTGTACATGAGTGCCAGTGTCCATTGAAGTCAGGGGTTTCTGATCCCAGAGATGGAGTTATAGGTGGTTGTGAACCCCCTGACATGGGTACTTGGGAATTGAACTTGGGTCCTCTGCAAGAACAATATGCTATGCTCTCTTAACCAAAACCCATTTCTCCAGCACCATAATCAAATGATTTTTGTTTGTTTATTATTATTTTATTTGTTTGGTTTTTTCAAGACAGGGTTTCTCTGTGTAGCCCTGGCTGTCCTAGAACTCACTCTGTAGATCAGGCTGGCCTTTAACTCACAGAGATCCAACTGCCTCTGCCTCCCAAGTGCTGGGATTAAAGGTGTGCGCCACCATCGCCTGGCTTGTTTTTGTTTTTTCAAGACTGTTCTCTCTAATAACCCTGGCTGTCCTTGAACTCACTATGTAGACCAGGCTGGCCTGAAACTCACAGAAATCCTCTTCCCACTACCTCCCAAGTGCTGGGATTAAGATGTGTACCACCACAACTGGCATTCACAGTTCACTTCTTAATATGTTATGTGAGCTCACAAAATCAAAGTATAGTCTTTAGTTCGATGTTTTAAATAGCCCTTAA
>LZPO01007949.1:716233-732693 GCA_001675575.1 Neotoma lepida
CCTAGGATGACTGTAGCATAAAATAAGTTTGGGTTTTGCCCAGTCACTGGGTAAGCTTTAATGAAACATTTCACTATTAGGATAAGAATTTGTAACTTGTATTTATGTTTAAACTATCTGTATATTATCTCTCCTGCAGTTATATATCAAATGTTTTAATAAAAAAAAATACCTAATAAAGGACTTATATCCCATGCCCAGTGGTGGCACTCACCTTTAATCCCAGCACTCAGCATGCAGAGGCAGGAATTAAGGCCAGCCTGGTCTACAGAGTGAGTTCCAGGACAGCCAGGGCTACTCAGAGAAATCACAGAGATCTGCCTGCCTCTGCCTCCCAAGCTGAGATTAAAAGTGTACACCATTGGGCTGGAGAGATGGCTCAGAGGTTAAGAGCACTAACAGTTCTTCCAGAGGTCCTGAGTTCAATTCCCAACAACCACATGGTGGCTCACAACCATCTATAATGAGATATGGCTCCCTCTTCTGGCCTGCAGGCACATATGCAGATAGAACACTGTATACATAATAAAAATAAATCTTTTTAAAAAAAAGTGTGCACCATCACCACCTAGCACAAAGAATTCTTAAACTCATCAGGAAGCTGGTGATATAACCTAGTTGGTAGAGTGTATACCTAGCATGTTTGAAGCCCTGGATTTGATCCCCAGCACTACATAAACCAGACATAGCATGTACTTCTGTAATCACCACACTCAAGAGGTGAAGGAAGGAGGATCCGGAGTTCNAGGTCAGACTCTGCTACAGAAGTTCAAGACCAACCTGGAATACATGAGACTCTGTCTCAAAAAAAAATTGACAGTCCAATTTAAAAACTAACTAAAGCCAGGAGTAGTAGTAGCACACGCCTTTAATGCCAGCACTCAGGAAGCAGAGGCAGGCGGATCTCTGAGTTTGAGGCCAGCCTGGTCTACATAGTGAGTTCTGCAACAGCCAGAACTATATAGTGAGACCCTGTCTCAAAAATAATATAAATAAATAAAAACTGACTAAAGATCTGAAAAGACATCTTGCCAAAGAAGATCTATAGATAGCAAACAGGCATATGAAATGATATTAGGGTCATGTGTCATAGGAAATTTTAAATTAAGTCAGTAGATACCACTATACACTGTTAGAATGGCTACAGACCAACATGTTGGCCACANTGTGGAACAACAGAAACTCTCACTGCTTAGGGAATGTAAAATAGCACAGTTTGGAAGAGATTTGGCAGGGTTTTGTTTTTTCTTTTTTTTTTTTAAAACAAAGCTAAATGTAGTCTTAACATATGTTCCAGCAGTCATGTTCCTAGGTATTATCCAAATGAGTCAAAAACATATACATACCCAAACCTGCACAGGAATATTTATATATCTATTCATCCTTGCCCCTAAAGCAACCAAAATGTTCTTCAGAAGGTTTGAAAAGATAAACTGTGATATATCCATACAATGGAATGTTATCTAGCAATAAAACAAAATAAACCTCACATACAGGGAACCTCAGTTGTATATTGCATATTGCAAGAAGTTCAGTCTGAAAATGCTACATGCTGTGTGATTCCAATTGTATGACATTATAATTGCCAGGGTCCAGGAGAGATGGGGAAAGGTTTGATGAGCAGAGGAGTTTTTAGGGCAGGGAAAGTAGCCAGTATGACATTGTAATTATGTACTCATGAAAACCGTGTAACACAGAGACAATGGACTTTAAAGTATGGACTTCAGTTAATATTTCAATTGGGTCACCAAATATTATGTGGGAGAGGTGATAGACTGGAGTGATGGCTCAGTGGAAGAGCACTGGCAGCTCATCGAGAGGACCTGGGTTCAATTCTCAGCACCAACATGGCAGCTCACAATTTCCTATAACTCCAGTTGCAGGGAACTGGAGGCCCCCTTCTGACCTCTGTGGGTACCAGGAACACACACAGTACACAGATCTATATATGCAGGCAAAACACCAATATACACAAAATAAAATAACTTTTAGAAAAAAGATGGGCAAGGTGAATTCATATGGGTGTCTAGAAACAGAAAGATCCACCAGAGAGTTTAGAAGAGGCACTTGACCAACCAGAAGAGATGGTAGCATTCAGAAGCACTGGGTAAATTAGCATAGTTCAACTAGTGTCTGTTGTGAACCACTTACTAGAGAAATCAGGGAAACTCTAGGAAAACTCTCAGATGAACTCTGCCCCTACCTTTCCAATGACTCTAGGGGATACTCTGAGGCTACGAACTATTCTGGAAGCAATACAGAAGCACATCCATTCTTCCTCCCTCATCTTCAAACTGGCTCAAGATGCATTCAAAATTGCTACTCCCACGGACAACAGCACAGACAGCACTCTGCTCAATGTGGCCCTGGAGCTGGGGTTACAGGTATGGGTATGAGACCACTGTCCCAGCTTTAGGTTTCTGGCCTACTGACAGTGGCAGAAGATACTCCAAGGGGACTGAACATAGCCATGTCTGGTTCTTTCTGTCTTCCAGAATACAAGTTCTAGGGTAGACAGAAGGTAAGGACTCTATAAAATTGGCCTCCATTTTAAAGTTAAGTCCAGAAGTAAAATAGCTTTAGGCATATAGGGTCCCCATCTTCTCTACCTCTCCCTTCCTCCAAGTCAGTCAAGGTATGATAAGAGTCTTATCTGTTGTCAGTCATGAGAGAAGCCTCATGTGTAGTGAGTGGGGTGGGGAGAAAGTAAACCTATCCACACAGAGAGAAAAGACCACTGCTTAAATAATGAAAAATATTTGTTATTGGGCTGAGAATGTATCTCATTTGGTAGAGTACTTACCTACATGCAACAAGATCCTGGGTTCAACCCCTAATACTGCATAAACTGGGCGTGGGGGGATACATCTCTAAGGTCAGTGCCGGGGAGGTAGAGGCAGAATGATTAGAAGTTCAAGATCATGTAGAGTAAAAGACCAGCCTGGGCTACATGAGACCCTGTCTCAGGCAAACAAAAAATGTCCTTTGCATGAAAGAATGAAGTAGAAGGGAAGAGAGGCTCCCAGCTGTTAGGCTTGGACCCCTGGAAATGGCTCTTGTGTCTAGGTAATGCGGATGACCTTATCAACCCTTAACTGGAGGCGCCGAGAGATGGTTCGATGGTTGGTTACTTGTGCTACAGAAGTGGGTGAGTCTCCTACCTCCCTCTTCCTCTTGGGGAGTTTCTAGGCCTGCCTTTTGGGACAAGAGAGTGAATCCTTAGAGCTGTCATATTTCTATTCCTGGCAACCTGAGAAAGGATGTGCTGCTAGGAGAAGATGGCCTCAGTTCAGCCAGCCTAAACCCTCATTGCTTGGACCATATCCTGATATCAGCAGCACTTTGACCCTCTGTGATTAGAGAAATGTCTGAGAGAATACATTTTCAACCACCAGTCCCCATGTGCTCCCTTGGGAGGGAGTGGCCCAGTAGTTTGGTCCCAGTCTCTGTCTATGCTTCTGGAAAACCACAGACAACTTGGAGGCTTGGGACCCATTCTAGAACCCAAAGCCCCAGCATAAGACTCTCCCCAGATGCCCTACTTCAGCTAGAAACCCCAGGGAAACCTAGGGCCCTGCCTTGAGGCAGGCAAATCTGGGGCTCTGTAGCTTCATCTTTCTTTATGAAGGGCTGAGGGTGCAGCAGAGACCTTCAGCTCTCTGGCCTAGGAAGGAAGGGATGGAAAGAGACCCCCAAATAGGGTCTAGCCATCTGGGATGCTCCCCTTGCCCTGGTTTGCCTCAGATCATCTCAAGGCTGCTGAGGAGGAGGGAGAACTCGTCTCTGCAGGCCAAGTTCAGACCCCAAGTGGTAATCTGGGCAGACTTGGATTGAGACCGAGTAGCCACTGCTGAGCTCAGGCTCTCCCTGACAGGTGTTCGGGCCCTGGTGAGCATCTTGCAGAGCTGGTACACACTCTTCACCCCCACCGAGGCTACGAGTATTGTGGCTGCCACAGCCGTATCCCACACCACTATCCTGCGCCTCAGTCTTGACTACCCACAGCGGGAGGAACTGGCTAGTTGTGCTCGCACACTAGCCCTACAGTGTGCTATGAAGGATCCCCAGAGCTGTGCCTTGTCAGCTCTTACACTCTGTGAGAAAGACCACATTGCCTTTGAGGCAGCCTACCAGATTGCCATTGATGCTGCTGCTGGTGGCATGACTCATTCACAGCTGTTCACTATTGCCCGCTACATGGAGCTCCGTGGCTACCCGCTGCGTGCCTTCAAGCTGGCCTCACTGGCCATGAGCCATCTTAACCTGGCCTACAACCAGGACACCCATCCAGCCATCAATGATGTGCTCTGGGCTTGTGCCCTTAGCCACTCTCTGGGCAAGAATGAATTGGCAGCTCTCATCCCCCTGGTGGTGAAGAGTGTGCACTGTGCCACCGTGCTTTCCGATATCCTGCGTAGGTGCACAGTGACTGCACCAGGCTTGGCGGGTATCCCAGGCCGCCGCAGCTCTGGAAAACTCATGTCGACAGACAAAGCTCCACTGCGCCAGCTACTGGATGCCACCATCAATGCCTATATCAACACCACACACTCCCGTCTGACACATATCAGTCCCCGCCATTACGGAGAGTTTATTGAGTTTCTGAGCAAGGCTCGAGAGACCTTCCTACTGCCCCAGGATGGTCACTTGCAATTTGCCCAATTCATTGACAACCTCAAACAGATTTACAAAGGCAAGAAGAAGCTGATGCTGCTGGTTCGGGAGCGCTTTGGCTGAGAAAATGGATAGCTTGCTGCCAGGGTAGCCTGGGCTCCCAGGTCAGGACATGGACTCTGAAACATCTGTCTACCCTGAGAGGACTCNGAGCACTTGTGGCTGAGCCAAAAGTACCACAGATCTAAGGATGGGGAGAGTCCAACTTTAACCAGTATTCCTGCCTTGGCAAGCTTCTCACTCCAGCCCCACTGTTCCTGGAGGAGCTGGGCCCTGCAGACCGATCAGATGTCCCCACAACATGTCACCTCACGCCCCTATATCCTGCGTGTCCTGGCCATTGGCCCCTCTCCCTTGGCAAACACAGAACACTGTTCCGTCTCAGGGATTGCTTAACCAGAGAAACAGAAGCATTTATGGTACTGTAAATACTATAGTGTATGTGTTGTCAAGCATTGTAAAGCTGTAACTATTTATAATTCTGACTCTGATTTGTTGGGCACTTAAGTAGCTGTGGGTGGGAGGATAGGCTTGTTTTCTGAGGAGACTCACAACCATTTCTCAGGTTTCCCATACAGAGTATATGCTGTTGGCAGTGGATAAGTGGGGGCAGCAGGGAGAAAAATGGACAGTTAAAATCCAAGTCTTGTCTGTGCAGAAACTATGGCCTGCAGATAGGACAACTAGACTAATGGTCATTGAGGGGCAGAGGGCAAGACTGGGCTTAGACATTTGTCTCACAAAGTTGTGACAACAGTGAAGCTCCTGCTCTGCCTCACATACTCCAGGAGCCTGATGAACACCTGAATAACAAGTGCAGGGAGAAGACGAAGGTCTAGGAAGCCACTGAGCTTATACGACACATCTGCTCTGGTCACCTTTCTGTTAGAGAATCAGTTTTCATCTCCAGTTTGTACGTGTGTATTTCTGTATGGATAAGAACATGTGTCTGTGTACAAAGTTACACATGTGCATGCCTGTGTCAGTTCTGTTTGTGTAAATTATGTGACATGTGCTAGACTTTGGGTTTGTTTGCTATTTCATGTGTGTGTATGATAATGCATATCTAAGTGTTAAGTGTACTCACGTCTCCATGTTTAGTGTACATGTNTATCTAGGCACACACAGGTAGGACCTGTGTATAAACATGTTTGTGTCTGACTGTATGCCTGCTGACCATGATATGTCTTTATGTGAGTGGTCTCTACATGTAGTCTGTCAGTGTCTTCATGCTTGGGGATTTGTATGAGTGTGCCTTCTTCCTGCCAGTTCTCCTGCCCATTCCTTAGTCTCTTACTAGCTGAACATTGTTACCCTTCTCTGTGCCTCCTCTATTCACCTTCTCTCAGCAAACAAGTTTCTAAGCACTAGTGTCCCTCTGCCATTAAGATTGGCCACTTTCACTCCACAGTTCTTTTCTTACACAAATGTGTTTTCTTCCTCTGACTCTCTACCTCAACCTTCCTCTGCCTACTTTCATCGTAGTCCCATTGGTAGCTAATTTGGAGGCTGAGGCTGGTATTCCTTTAGCATTGCCCTTCCTAATTTCTAGTCCTAGTGGGTGTAACCCCCATCAGCCCATGCTGACCTCCAGTGTATCATGTTCCTACTACTTCATGACCTCTATGCTTAGCCTGAAATTACAGGAGGTAGCAAGGGCATTCAGAAGAATCTGTTGGATACAGGTGTCTTGAGTGTTTACTGTTTTGTGTCTTAGTTCCCGAGTTGGGTGGGGTTTGATAGGGAAGGGGTGGTATAGCTAGAGTATGAACTAAGGACTTTCTGTCTGATTTACTTTATTTTTCTTTGGAAAACTACTTGTCATCTTTTTTATTCCAAACTGACCAGTAAGTTGTATTTGCTGTTTGTGGCTACTAATGTGTTACTGTCCAGCCAAGGCCCCTACACTGTCTCAGCCCAATGGGTTGGCAAAAAAGGGAAAAGCCACTCCCATTTCTGTATCATGATTGCCCTTTTTTAGCAAGTATGTGAACTCAGTGCTTTTCTATGAATAAATCATAGATCACAGAAAAGATCATTTTTCAAAAAGCAGAAATTGTGTTCTNTCAGTAAATAAGGCCCTTCTCTTCTTTGATGGCATGGGGATCTGGTTGGGCTTAGAGATGTACAATAATGGACAGATGAAAAATTCCTTACATCACACCCATCTCCATAGCTCTAAGGCACCTCAGAACCTTGTCCTAGGAATGAAACGGTCATGTCCTAATGTCACATGTTAGCAGGATTCCAAGATTCTGAGAAAATCAGTGGGCATGCTTAGAAAANAGTGCACAATGAGCTGAAGTGCCGGCGGGTCCTTGGGCTTCGGAGACCTTCATGCCTTGGNGATGCAGTCGAAGGCTCCAGTCCTAAGCAACTTAGCTCTGGATCTTTATACTCTCCCCTACTGTGGTATCAAAGCTAAAGTCTCCTTAGTGCCTCTTTACCTAGACTCCACCTTCCTCTACTGAACTCCAAAGTGATTTAGCCACTTCTGTGCCCTTTTTGATCTACCTTCTCCTTCCTTCAGAGACACAAAGCCCTATGCCCTATGGACCCTGACCCTTTGTCTATAAATGTCATAGCCCCAGCTATCTGGAAAGGTATACCTAATATCATGCACTCTTAGGCTTAGATGGCTGATAGCATAATGGTAGTGTGAGCCTGGTGTTAATGCTGTAGGGCATGTTCACTGATACCTGAGCTCTGAGACTTGTGGAAGAAGATGCAGAGGAGGCATAAGGAAAAGGAACAAAGGAGCTTGGCCTGGTGTGGTACACATCTTTAATCCCAGCACTTGAAAGACAAGAGGTAGGTGGATTTCTGAGTTCCAAGGCCAACCTGGGCTACATAGTTCCAAGCCTGTGTGTGTGTGAGTGTATGTGTGTGTTTATGTGTGTGTGTGTAAGAGGGAGAGGAAGGAAGGGAGGACTCAGGATAAGGGCATAACCTTTACAAACAAATGAACATGTTAGACTCCAACTCCGCAAGTTTTATTCTCCTGGAANCAACCTGTGGTGGTGGTACTTGAGGGGAAAGGCATATACTTAATTCTGTCGAAGCAGACGTGAATGTTTGTGTACAGCATCCACAAAGGCTCCTACACGTTCTGGGTCCATGTCAGGGTAAAGTCCNTGCCCTAGGTTGGCAATGTAGCGTTGTGGCCCAAATTCATCCAGCATCTGCTGCACTAGTCGACTGATCTCTTCCTAGAGGACCAAGAGGGCACTGTCTATAGGAGAGGTCAGCAAAGCTCCATCCTCCCTAGACATAACAGTGGTNTACACATATGCTGTGTGCTTCTACACAGTGTTACTGTCATTAATTCAACAAAATTTACCAGATGCCTCTTATGCACCAGACANTAAGAAAATACCAACGAGAGGCCTGTGAGACAGCTCAGCAGGTAGGGTGCTTGCTATGCAACCCTGATGCCCTGAGTTCAGTCCCTGGGACCCATATAAAGGTAGAAGATAACTGACTCCAATGTTGCTCTCTAACCTCCACATATGCACCGTGACATACAGACCCAAACACACAATAATAATAAGTTTACCAAAAACATACAAATGAGAGCTATCCACAATCCTAGCACTTCGGGAGGTGGAGGCAGGAAGAAGAGTTCAAGGCCAACCTCAGCTACACAGTGAGTTTGAGGCCAACCTGGGCTACATGAGACTGTCTAAAAAAGTGGGGAGGGGATGGTTTGGGGATGTAACTCAGTGGTAGAAAGCTTGCCTAATAAGCATAAGGCTCTGGGTTGAGTCCTCAGCTTCAAGGTNTGAGAGGAGGGGACAGACAACAGCCACAAAAACTAAANTTTTTAAAATTTCCTGCTTTCATAGGTGTGTATAGGATAGAAGAGAGGGAAAACAGGTATAATAAAACCATACGCACATGATCACCCAACCATTGCACAGTGCATAGAGAAAACCTTGTACACACATGCTGGGCCCANTTATTACCTCAGATGCATACAAGGCACAGGGATCCAGGTTCCCCTGCAAGGTCACCATCTTCCCCACACGCTCCCTGTAAACAAATACATTACCACATTCTCATCACTTCATATTTGGGGATTGTACCCCCTCTACCTCAGCCTCTAGTGCCTACTCCTCCATCACTNACCGGGCTTTCTTTGGTGCCACTGTCCAGTCAAGCCCAACTACCTCATAGCCAGCCTGGGCCAGCTCTTCCAGGGCAAAATGTCCATCCTTAGCAAAGATGATCTGGAGAAAAAGAGCAGATCTCTGACACTAAGCTTTGCTGTGCCCGGTAGCCTTTCTTGGCTGTGCTTCTGCTGCCCTCCAGTGGTGACTTCAGTCTACGCAGGACTTAGCCCTGAAAGTGCTACAGGCCTTCACTCAACCTGTCCCAGTCCTCACCATGGGCACTGGTGCCAGGCCTGCCTTCTGCAGCCCAGCCTTCACTCGCTTGGCCACATCACGGATGTAGGGCAGTGCAAACTTGCCGAAGAGCTCTGAGCCAAGATGTCCTGCATGGGACTCAAAGAGCTGCAATGCCTATAGAGGGGTGGTAAGAAAAATGAATTGGTAACACACAAAGAGGAAGNACCTCAGGCCCACATACAGATTATGCCTTAATTATCTTCAGGTGACTTTAAACCCTGACCTATTCCCTGAGGCTAGGAGCTCAATTCTATTCAAAAAGTTTTGCCTTGAAAAAAAGCCAAGCAGTCGTGGCCCATGCCTTTAATCCCAGCACTCAGGAAGCAAATGCTGGTAGATCCTCTGAGTTCAAGGCTATCCTGGTCTACAGAGCGAGATCCAGGACATCCAGTGCTACATGGAGAAACCCTGTCTCAAGAAACCAAAAAAAGAAAACGGCTGGGCAGTGGTAGCACACACCTTTAATCCCAGCACCTGAGAGGCAGAGACAGAAGCAGAAGCAGTTTTGCCTTCTCCATATCCTAGCAGCAGCTTCAATCTCCAAAAACAGACCTTTAAGCCCTGCTAACAGTTTCAGGAAGGGCTTAGAATCTANGTGGTTCTTAACCNGTGGGTCACGATCCCTTTGAGGCCAAATGACCCTTTTCTTTCACAGGGGTCACATCAGATATTTACATTATAGTTCATAACACTTGAAAATTTACAGCTATGAAGTAGCAACAAAATAATTTAATGGTTGGNAGGTCACCATAACATGAACTGTACTAAAAGGTCAGCATTAGGAAGGTTGAGAACCACTTAGATACTCCAACCAGATCACTGGAGGAAAGTAAGATCCCTACTTTCTCCACTTTAGGAAGCCATTGCTTTGGGTCCTGACAGACCAAGCTGCAGCCTATTTGTCCCTAAAGACTTACCTGAGCACCAGCAGCCACTTGTCCTATTAGATATGGGACCAGAGCATCAGTGAGTATGCCAAGCAGCTTGTGACTGGCCTGCGGTCTTTGGTAGAGCCATCGCTTGGCCTGAGCCATGGTGCTTGAACTGCCACCCTCAATCATGTATGTCATCAGGGTCCACTGCAGAAGGATACAGAGATGTCACAGCATAGAATCCTTTGTCTATACCAGACCTGCCAGAATGACCTCTTCATGCTCCAGTCCATGCCCTGTGCAGAATTACCGGAGCACCAGCAAAGCCAATTAGTGGCACACGTCCAGCCAGCTGTTGTCGAGTAAGAGTGATGGCTTGGAACACATAGTCCAACTCTGAGGCCACTGCTGCTGGATCTCGTAGACGCTCTAGGTCCCGCTCTTCTCTTAATGGCTCTGGGAAGCTGGGTCCTTTGCCAGGTACCATGGTCACCTCCATGCCCAGTGCCTTAAGGGGGATAAAATACCTGGTTTTACAACCTGGAACTGCAGAGGGAAGGGTTCTGTTCAACCCNTGTGATAAGGAAAGAAAAGAATAAAACCCCTGGCAAACTCCATTTCTTAGTGTTTTCCTCTATCCGGTTATGTACTTATCTTGAAAGCTGAAAGCTGNCAAGACGGAGGATTTCCAAGGAGTGCTTTCCTTGTTTTTTTTTAAACCCACATTCCAGGATCAGGACTGAGTACCTGGGGTACAACAAGGATGTCAGAGAAGATGATGGCAGCATCCAGAGGGAATCTTCTTAGTGGCTGTAGGGAATAACAAATAGGTTAGTAAGNTGANACACTGAGGGCATAAATCCCACCCTCGTTTGTGGGGCCCTCACCTGCAGAGTCAGTTCACAACAAGCCTCGGGAGAGCGACAGGTGCTGAAGAAGTCCTGGGCAGCCCTAGTTTCCCTAAACTCTGCAAGAGGAGAGGGAGAACAGGACTGAACCATGGGGTCTTCTAAAGTTATCATCGTCCCCTAACTTCACCTTCTAGAATTTTATCTAGACCATAGCTTTGTCCCTGACCTGGTAAGTATCGGCCTGCTTGTCGCATGCACCAAACGGGAGTGTAGTCTGTTTCCTCTCCCCAAGCTGCTCTCAGGAACGTGTCATTCTTCAGCTCCGGAAAATTCTGGAGTCTGGCGATCAGGTGGAGGGGAGAGGTAGGAGTAAGTGTCATTATGCTAGACTGGAGTTTGGGGAAGGCGGGTTCAGTCAGGCACTGATATCTGCCGTCTCCAGGTCACTTGCAAACCGTGGCTCCCCACCCATTCCGCCTCTATCAGGTGGCGCCCAAGACTCTAGGAGGGGGGCCCACTGGGGCCTCTCTCATACACGTTTGTCCAGCTTTCCCAAACTGGAGGGACTGGGGGGGGGGATGGAAATGAAAATCCTGTAAGGAGAGTTTGGGGAAAAGGAGTTAATCTCGGGGACTGGGCTGCGAGTGGCCTGCTTCTGAAGCAGGGTGATCCCCCAAACGAGAGAGAGGATCAGAGTTGATGGTCCCAGGTGCTAGTTAGAAGTTCTGAGTCACCTCTGAAAGTCTTGGGACGCAGTCCCGCCAGGCAGTCCCTAGAATGGAGACTGGGGGAGGGGGCAGGGAGCGGGGAAGGTTCTGTTCCATGATTGGAAGATTTGGAATCTCAGTGATTTGGGTTCGTACTTGGAGATCTCCAGAAAAATAAGAGTTTAAGGACATATCCCTGAATAGGAAGACTCAGATCAGAAAGCAAGGTAGCCACAGCGCGTGCAGTTTGTTGACTCACCTCAACTCGTTGGCCTCCATGGTAAACAGTAACTGAGCAGTGACGGGTCACCGCTTTAATCTGAACCTCCGCCCACACAGTCCAGGCTCCGCCCCTTCCTGAAGAGAACCTTGGACGTCGCCATATTGAGACCCACGTGACCATTCCGTCACTGACAGCTTTGGGGCTGCCCTCTCTGCTGCCCGTAGGACCCCAACAATTTTTCACCGTAAAGTCCACTGTTGCGCCGCAGTAACAAACGACCCAAAGAAATGACTTCTCAATACGTCTTAAGGTGGCATGAGAAAATTGTTCCCATCTGTGACCTGGAAATCCCGAACTTAGCCCAAGTCTCGCTTTCACTCCCATCCATGAGTCTAACAATGTTTTCTGGCAAACGAATGATGCAAAAGGCTGTACACGGAACTGAAAGGTGCTCTTAACCGCTGAGCCATCGCTCCAGCCCNCGGTAATCACATTTAGGTGGACAACGAATATTAGTCTCCCGGGATTAGGAGCAACAAATAGCCTCTATCCAGAAAGATTGAACGCTCCTCTCAGTGACCGGGGAAGGGGTCATTCTACCAAACATTTAGTCACGCCGCCCCTAGGATAGATAGTTTAACAAATTTAAAAACATTTCTCAAGCAGGGCGTGGTGGCGCACGCCTTTAATCCCAGCACTCGGGAGGCAGAGGCAGGAGGATCTCTGTGAATTCGAGGCCAGCCTGGTCTACATAATGGGTTCCAGGACAGTCAGGGCTACACAGAGAAATTCTGTCTCGAAAAACAGAAAGAAAAAAAAAATGTAGTTGCAGTGATCCAGGGTAGACAGAATAGTGGCTTGAACAAGGGTAGCAGCACTAGTTTGAATAAAGCCAGAGAGGATCGCGAGCTCGAAACTAGCCTGTGCTACATAATGAGACCCTACCACAGGAGTCTACTTTTGAGTCTGGTTGGATTAGCTGGGGACGGGGTCACAAAATAGGGAATATCGTGCCGTGTCAGAGTACACCTGACCATACGGTGGCAATAGGCTGTGCACTTAATCCAAAACATACGGCAAGTAGGGTGGAAGGCGGAGCAGGGCGTGGTGGGAAGCTGAGTTTGCGGTTCCCCTGCTGCTGCCGGGCAAGGTTTGCCTGGACGAGTTTCACCTCCGCGGCTTCACCATGGCTGGCCCTGGCCCCGGAGCGGCGCTCGAGTCCCCCCGACAGCTCCTGGGCCGCGTGCGCTTCCTGGCCGAGGCGGCGCGGAGCCTCCGGGCCGGGCTGCCGCTGCCCGCGGCGTTGGCTTTCGTGCCGCGAGAGGTGCTCTACAAGCTTTACAAGGACCCAGCGGGACCGTCGCGCGTGCTGCTGCCTGTGTGGGAGGCAGAGGGCCTGGGGCTGCGTGTAGGTGCCGCAGGCCCTGCCCCCGGCACCGGCTCGGGACCGCTCCGCGCCGCCCGCGACAGTATTGAGCTCCGGCGTGGTGCCTGCGTGCGCACCACCGGCGAGGAGCTGTGCAACGGCCACGGCCTCTGGGTGAAGTTGACCAAGGTGCGCCCCGATTGGCCAAGACCCAGCAAAAGACCCCCTGGGTCCAGCCGAAGCCCTGGTAGTTCCGCCCCCCTTTCCCATAGTNAGCTGGCGTTGCTTTCGGTGCTCTTTGCCCTGGGCTGGGCTGGGCGAGCAGCTGAGCTGCTCCCCGACTTCTATCGCCTGATGGCTGTCCCCATCTGGCATGTCCCTGCAGGAGCAGCTGGCCGAACACCTGAGTGACTGCGGACTGGACGAAGGCTGGCTTCTAGTATGTCGCCCGGCGGAGGGCGGGGCCCGCCTTGTACCCATCGACACGCCAGACCACCTGCAGCGGCAACAGCAGCTCTTTGGCGTAGACTACCGGCCTGTNCTCAGGTCCTGCAATTGGAAGAACGCGACTTGGTGCCCGGCAGGGCAGAGGGTTTGGAAACACAGCCCAGAGCCAAACCTTGGGTTGTGTGAGATTTGGGGGTGGAGGTTGTGGCAAGAACAGGCATAGATGAGACCTGAAGCGGTGGGAGGAGGTTTCTGGAGGCTTGGAGGTAGAACTCTAGAGAAGGCTGTAGACCTTGGAGGTGGTGTCTTGTTGCCCCTGCCTCCCTCCTCATTTACTCGACTCTGCCCACAGATGGGAACAGGTGGTGGACCTGACATACTCCCATCGCTTGGGGTCCAGGCCTCAGCCAGCAGAGGCATACACGGAAGCGGTACAAAGACTACTGTGAGTTATCTGGAATGGGGTGGAAAAGGAGGGAGCAGGGCCTGAACCCAGCCTAATTAGGGGTTTGGGGTTGCTTAGCTATGTGCCCCCAACGTGGACATATGAGTGCGACGAGGACCTGATCCACTTCTTATATGACCACCTGGGCAAAGAAGATGAGAACCTGGGTAGCGTGAAGCAGTATGTGGAAAGCATAGATGTTTCCTCCTACACGGTGGGTGCTAAGACGCCTCACATTCCTCAGTGCTTGGTCCAGAACTCCCATTGTCAAACCAAGGCCAAACCACCATCCCCACAAGTCACACTTCGTCCCTCTCCCCTTGGAACCCCAGACACCCTTCCTACCCCACACCCACCCCAACTTAAACACTCTCCCAGTGCAAATGTGACTCCACCTTTCTGACCCTACCCTAGGAGGAGTTCAATGTGTCCTGCCTGACAGATAGCAATGCAGACACCTACTGGGAGAGCGATGGGTCCCAGTGCCAGCACTGGGTACGGCTTACCATGAAGAAAGGCACAATTGTCAAGTGAGTAGGCTCTGGGCCAGACAGGGTGGGTGAGCCATGTGCTCTGGGTACCTAGAGACTCACTCAGACACATACTCTGCACCTTCAGGAAGCTGCTACTCACAGTGGATACCACAGATGACAACTTCATGCCTAAGCGTGTAGTAGTCTATGGGGGTGAAGGGGACAACCTGAAGAAGCTGAGTGACGTGAGCATTGACGAGTGAGCAAGCTGTCCTGGGGTGGGAAGTGGGGCATGATCTTAGCAGTGGGTCCAAGCTCAGCTTGAATGGAACCCCAGAAGTCCCTGAAGGCCTAAGGCAGCAAGTATCTGAACTGCTTTATACTTGTCTCCTAGGACCCTGATTGGGGATGTCTGTGTCTTAGAGGACATGACCGTCCACCTTCCAATCATCGAGATCCGAATTGTTGAGTGTCGAGGTGGGACTTAAGGCTATAAGGAATCCCAGGATGTGGTTGGGGACAAGCTGACAATATGGAGAGAAGGGAATTGACTTGGGGTTAGGGTAAAGCTATGGGGCCAGAGATAGGTATGAGCCAACCTTAAAGCCATAGGGATAGTTAAGCTCATATAGAAAAGGAANTTGCGTTAGGATCCACAGGCATCCCAACAGCATAGAGGNGGAATGAATATATAAATATCAGAATCCTGTAATAGAATCTCTGGAGCCTCTCATGGCTAACAGTAACAAATGCCAACCTTTAAGGAGCCATTCCCAGGTCTGAGAGCCAAGAAAGCTGCAGTCACAGTAAATGACCATACTCTGACCCCTTCCCTCAGATGATGGGATTGATGTTCGTCTTCGAGGGGTCAAGATCAAGTCCTCTAGACAGCGGGAGCTAGGCTTGAATGCAGACCTGTTCCAGCCAGCCAGTCTGGTGCGATATCCACGCCTAGAAGGCACTGACCCAGAAGTACTATACCGAAGAGCTGTCCTTCTGCAGAGGTAGCTATGGTGCTGGCCTTGCATGCCTCTCTTCTCCCTAAGCCTTGGGAATCTGCATGGAAGAGGCCCCAAAGTCTGGTAAAAATAAACTAGTCTGCTTTAGGGGCCAGAGCATCTCCTGATCGTCTCTTCTGTCCCTGTGGATTAGAGACTAGGATCTTACATCCATGCTAAATTCTTTTTGTTTGTTTTCTTTTGGTTTTTGAGACAGGGTTTCTCTGTGTATCCTTGGCCATCCTGGAACTCACTCTGTAGACCAGGCTGGCCTCTGCCTTCCAAGTGCTGGGATTAAAGGGGTGAGCCACCACTGCCCAGCATCCATGCTAAACTCTTTATCTTCACCCATTACCACAGATTCATCAAGATCCTGGACAGTGTCCTGCACCACCTGGTACCTGCATGGGACCACACACTGGGCACCTTCAATGAGATTAAGGTGAGTCTGAACCCTGCAGTACTTACGTGGGCACTGGGTTCCTCCTTCTGTTCAGCTAGTTTTCATTCTTTAGCAGAAAGTTCCTGAAGCCCCTANGGCTAGACCCTCTCTGCTTTTGGAAACCAAGAACAAAGCCAGACACANGTGTTTGAGGGGCTGGTTCCCAGACAAGTGTGTGAAATATACAATAGGAGGGAGGGAAGGAACAGCACAGGTGGGCAGCTATTCGAAAGGTGCATACTGGGTGCTGCAGCAGCTCCACAGGACTTAAAGGGAACCATACAGCTAGGTGTGAGTGTGACATGGATGAGACTGGAAAGGGGCTGACAGGAAGCATAGTCTGCATCTCAA
The DNA here is from genome assembly GCA_001675575.1 of Neotoma lepida. NCBI lineage: Eukaryota > Metazoa > Chordata > Mammalia > Rodentia > Cricetidae > Neotoma > Neotoma lepida. The sequence goes on from LZPO01007949.1 coordinate 732,492, forward strand.
GAGTCTTGTGTGCCAGGGTGTGAAGTCAGTGGAACTATTAGAAAGCTTGTAAGAAGCCTGTGGTAGTAGCNTACACCTTTAACCCCAGCACTCAGGAGGCAGAGGCAGGCAGATCTCTGTGAGTTTGAGGCCAATCTGGTCTATAAATCGAGTTCCAGGACATCCAGGACTATACAGAGAAACTCTGTCCTGAAAAACAAAA
>LZPO01007949.1:779222-791992 GCA_001675575.1 Neotoma lepida
ACTCTGTAGACCAGGCTGGCCTCAAACTCAGAGATCCACCTGCCTCTGCCTCCCAAGTGCTGGGATTAAAGGCATACAGCACCACCACCTGGCCGACTATTAATCTGGTTTTTAAATANGGTTTTCTGTTGTTTGGGACAGTGTCTCACCTTGTAGCCCTGGCTACCCTGGAACTTGCTGTGTAGGTTGGGCTGGCCTTGAACTTGCTGCAGCTCCCTACCTTGTCTCTCCCTACTGGCATTATTACATGCCTTTGCCCATTGCTCCTGCTTGTGTAGGTTTGATTTGTTCTTAATTTGTGTAGCATGTTTGTGTTTGTATAATGAGTAAATATCCCTGTCATTTATCCTATCTTTATCTGGCTTTGGCATCAGGATCATGCTGACATCATAAAATGAATTAGAATTCTGAACTCCAAATGTACCTTTTTTTATAGAGTAGGAGTACAGACTTACTGATGGAGTAGTGATGAATGGACAAGTAAACAACTGTAGAGAGATAGGAAAATCAATCGGAGAAGTAAAAATCAAGTAGGAAAAAAGTAGGAATATTTGAATATGACAATTTTTAAAAATGAAAGTTCATAATTTTATTTGCGTCCTTAACCTTGTTGGTGTAGTCTTTCTTCATAGGGTAGACATTCTGAAGTTACCTGTTCTGCTCCCAAGTGGAATTCGCTTTGGTAAAGAAGGAGTGTCTATAACCTCTATTCAGAGTTTACAGTTACTATGGCAGCCACAAAGAAACAATACAAGGAGGAGGGTCCAAGAAGAAAAGCCATGTGGCGACATAGCCGAAAATTGCCTGGCTGAAAATTATGGCTCCCAGGACAGTCAAGTGATTCAGGGTTTTTGTGAGTCTAAGAACTTGAGCTTGTTAAACACTCCAAATTAGATCCAGAAATACCATCTTTCACTTCCTCTATTAAATTGATAGCTCATAATTAAACCTTCACAAACTTTACTATAGTCTCAAATTGTCATGTGATGGATGAAATATATTTTCAGAGCTGTGTGTGACATTTGGAATTATTTTCAAAATTTAGCCTTAAATTGACCATATTTGATTTTCCTTCTTTGAATTTCACTAATTTTGGTTTTGGGGGGGAAAAACTATATAATTTTTTTCCCTATTTACATTCAGACATTGTATATGATGAGATGACCAGCTACCATGTGATTGGTGGTCTTGAGTGCTTCAATCACCATAGCTAAATGTCATACAATTAACACTTTGTTGCAGATATACAGGCAGCTACAGTCAACACTGAAGCATACCAGGTATAGTAGTACTCAGCTGTGCTCCCATCTCTCCAGAGGCTGAGGCAGGACAGTCATGAGTTTAAGTCCAGCCTAGGTTACATATTGAGACCTGTCTCAAAAGAAAAGTGGGAGGATGCAGACATATATGTGTATGTGTGTGTGCCAGTTTATTTGGACATGTGTACATGTGTAAAGGCCAGAGGTTAACATTGGGTGTCCTCCCCGCCTTCCCCCTCCTCCCCTTTTTTTAAAAGACATGATCTCTCACTGAATCTGGAACTTGCTATTTCAGCTAGATTGGGATCTGTTTGTCTTTGCCCCTACAACCCATCCTGGAGTTAGAGGCACATGCTGCCACCCCCAGCTTTTATGTGGATACTGAGGATCCAAACTCAGGCTCTCATACTTGCTTAACAAGCACTTTATACACTGAACACAAGAATGTATATTTTGTTTTGAGGTTTTTTGGGGGGGCGTGTTGGTTGGTTTGTTTTTTGTTTTTTCCTTGAGACAGGGTTTCTCTATGTAGACCAGGCTGGCCTCTAACTCGGAGATCCGCCTGCCTCTGTCTCCCAAGTGCTGGGAAAAAAGGCGTGTGTCATCACCACCCTAACTTAAATTTTTGTTTGTTTGTTTTTTGTTTCCTTCAAGACAGGATCTCACTATGTAGCTCTGGCTGTCCTGGAACTCACTCTGTAGAGCAGGCTGGCTTCAAACTCACAGAGATCCACCTGCCTCTGCTTCCTGATTGCTGGGATTAAAGGCATGTGCCACTATACCTGGCAACTTAAATTGTTTTTATTTTTTTGTTTTGTTGTTGTTGTTATTTTTTCAAGACAGGGTTTCTCTGTGTAACCCTGGCCATCCTGGAATTCGATCTGTAGAACAGGTTAGCCTCGAACTCACCTGCCTCTGCCTCCTGAGTGCTGGGATTAAAGGCATGCGCCACCACCACTGGACAGCAATTTAAATATTTTAATAGCTTGGTCAATAATACTATTATAAATTCTTTACATATATTAACTCATTTAATCTTCATAGCAAACCTATGTATTTAAATACTATTAATTAATGTATTTATATGTAAGTAAGTAACCATGCTGAGATTCATACCCAGTGGATAGCTTTAGAAGCTTAGTTCTTAATCATTAAATTATGCTACTTCTGTGTATACTTGTCTTTAGATACACACACTGGCAAGGTGGTGGTGGTGTCACATGCCTATAATCCCAAAACTCAGAGGCAGAGGCAGGGGGATATCTATGGGTCCAAAGCCACCTGGTCTAAAGATCAAATTCCAGGACAGNCAGGATTACACAGAGAAATCCTGTCTCAAAAAAAGAAAAAAAAAACAAAGATACACACACTGTGTAGTTGCTAATATGAATATTTGTATGTTTGTGCGTGTGTGTATTAAATGTGTGTGTATAAAATATCCTGTATGTGGATACTCCTGCATTTGGTGGCCAGAGATCAATGTTAAACCTCTTTCACAATCACTCTCCACGTTGTTTTTTAATACAATCTCTTGTTGAACCTGGAGCTCTCTGATTCAGCTAGATTAGCTGGCCAACAAGCCCCAGGGATCCTCCTGTATCTGCCCTCCCAGCTCATGATACTACAAGTGAATACCACCATATCTAACTTTCACAAAGATGCTAGGGCTCAAACTCGGGTCCTCATGCTTGTGCAGCAAGAACTTTACTCCCTCAGCATCTCCCCAGCCAAGTAGCACATACAACGAGCTAGATATTATAGGAACTACAAAACAGTAATAAATCGACCTTTGAGGTATTTGTATTGTGGTTGGGGAAAAGAAATATACCATAGGAAGTAGCAATAAATTGGCAGCATATAATTGTCTACCATCGAACTCTCTACACCTAGTAAAATACGCATTTTTGTCAATGCCCTTATCATATATACAGTTGCATAGTAGATATATAGTTAATTTTGGTNAACTATGGATAATGTTAAATAATAGTATTCCCACTTTCACGTGAACAGACCTAGCTTATTATGACCTAGATTATTTGCAAAGAGAGAATTCCTTGCTATACTTTCTATGATATATAGTAGATAAGTCATCTGCTTTTTTGATTGGACTGTATCTTGACTGTCCCACTTTTTGTCCTCCCTTCGATGCTGGCACTCAAACCCAAGACCTCTTGCATGCTAGGCAAATGCTTCACCACTGAGTTACTCCAACCTCTTTCATTTCTTAGGCTGGCCTTCAGTTTGAAGTTGTACCACCACACTTCCCTTTTAACTTTTTTGGCGGAGTGGGGGTGTTGGGTTTTTTGAGTTTTCCAGGTAGGGTCTCTCTGTGTAGCCCTGGCTGTCCTGGAACTCACTCTGTAGACCAGGCTTGCCTTGAAATCACAGAGATCCACTTATCTCTGCTGAGACTAAAGGCGTGAGCCACCACTGCCTGGCTTAACTTTTTATTTTTGAAATAATTTCATGTTTATAGAGTGGTTTAAAATATAGTAGTTTACCAGAATAGCACAAAGAACTTTACCTAGATTTTCCAATTTTTAACATTTGCTCCATCCTTTTCTCTCTCTCTCTCTCCACATATATATATATTTATGTTCAGAATATATAATGTGCATAGGATATATATATATATATATACATATATATATATATATATAAAAGCTGTATTATTTGGGAGCTACTTGAAAATAGGATGCTGCTGAGTCTCCTCTGCTTTTAAGTGTGTATTTGTGAGCCAGCCCTCTCCCAGAAAAAAGTCCCTTAAAATTGGAAATTGCACTGGTACAGTACTTTATTATTTTATTAAAGTTTACCAGTTTACCTAATAATATTCTTTAGAGCAATATAAATGTATTTGACCCTTTATGCTTTAAACTTTGTAGTATGTGGCATGATGCTCGTCCTGACTCCCCTCCTGCCACAGTCCTATTTGATTTAAGAGCAATATAAGTAGGTCCCCTGTCCCCTGATTAGTCATGCAAGCAGGACAACTGGCTTGATTTGATTTTCTTTCTTTTATATGATTCAGTGGAACAGCGTGACTTCATTGGAGTGGACAGCACAGGAAAAAGGCTGCTCTTTATGGCTAATGAAGCAGACTTGGATGAAGAACTGGTCATTAAGGGATCCATCCTGCAGAAGTAAGCCCCAAGGATTGTCTTCTTGGCAGTTCTTCTCTTCTTAAAACCACCCACCATGGGAAAGAAGGAATGAAGACTAGATTATACTGTGTGAAACTGAGAAAAGTATGTGAACATTTTCCCTAGAGACAGGACACCAGCTTTTCTTCACGGCATACACTTAACGTTCCCTAAGTCTTTTCTTACCAAGGTAGAGCCAAGTCCTGCACTGAAGTGGAGCAGAGAGTCTGGGGGGCGGGGGGCAGGACTGACCTTCTGACAGTGTTAGAGAGCTAGAAAGCACATAACATAATTTGCCATTGGTGGCAGTAATGTGACCTCGTTGTTAGGAAACAAAGCTCCAGAAGTTTTACATCTGGAAAATATGAAACTTATCTCACTAAACACAATTCCCTATTCTCTCCCTCCCCATAAGTCCCTGGAAATTACAATTCTACTTTGTTTCTCAGTTAATTTGAGTAATTTATATGCCTTCTATAAGTAAAATGCTCTGTGTGTGTGTGTGTGTGTGTGTGTGTGTGTAGTGTGTGTGTGTGTGGTTGCCATTTCATTTTTGTATGATATCCTCAAAGTTTATCATGTTGTATCCTATGGACAGAATCCTGTTTTTTTTCTTTTTTATTTATTATCTATGAAATATGTATTAAGAGCCATTCTTAAACATTTTTAACAGTTAGTCTATCAAATTAACAAAATATTCAGAACTCTATAATCACATCACATCCTAGTATCTTGAGTGTATTCCATCTACTCCTTTGTTTATCTTGAGATCTATTTATTTTTGTTTTTTCATGTGTATTGGTGTTTTGCCTGCATATATATCTGTGCACTATGTACATGCAGTNCCCATGGAGACTAGAAGTGGGCANTGNATCCCCTAGAACTAGAGTTAGTTACCAANGGTTGTGAGCCACCGTGTAGGTGATAGGAATAGAACCTGGGTCCTCTGCAAGAGCAGCAATTATTCCTAACCACTGAGCTCTCTCTCCAGCCCCTCCAGCTCCTTACAGACCAGGATCACCCAACAAAACTTCTTGGTTTTGTTACCTTTGTTTTTACCTGGCATTTTCCTCCTCAAGGGTGCTGGCACATATGGTGGCTGGTTCCTTTTGTTGGATTAATTTTTTTTTAATGGAAAAGCAAACTTAAGTTTAGTAGCCAAAATCTGGTGATAGGACATGTTATCTTTATTATAATCCTTTGTTTTGAATGTAAATTCTTTTTTATTTTATTATTATCATTTTGTGTATGTGTTCATGTGGGTATGATGTGTGTGCTTTGGCCCAAGTGCCACAGTACACATGTGGTGGTCAGAGGACAATTCATTGTGTCAGTTCTCTCCTATCTTTATGTGGTCTAGGGATTGAACTCAGGTGGCCAGGCTTTCATAGCAAGTCCCTTTACCCCTNAGCCTCTCTCCACACTTTATGTAAATTCTGCATCTGTCACTTCCACAGCCTCCTTGTTCCCCTCTTAGCTGTCTGAAGAATAGCTGGTCAGCCATCTAGACCATAAGGAATGCCGGCTTCCCTAGGCNTGATGACAAACACTTTAATCCCGGCACTTAAGAGGNAGAGGCAGGCAGGTGGATCTGTCCAAGGCCAGCTCACTATATAGTGAGTTCCAGGTTTAATATTAAGGTATATATATAAGTTGACTCCTCAAACTCCAGTAAACAACAATAAAGGGATTTTATTTTAGAAAGGTATAAATCCAGAANGCTAAAGAAAATAAGTTTCTCTACNCCTTGGTTTCTCCAGATGAATGTGGTTTAGTTATTCTTTAAAGAATTCCTGTTTTATGGCCGGGCAGTGGTGGCGCANACTTTTAGTCCCAGCACTTGGGAGGCAGAGGCAGGTGGATCTCTTGAGTTTATGGCCAGTCTGGTCTACAGAGTGAGTTCCAGAACAGCCAGAACTACACAGAGAAACCCTGTCTTGGAAAAAAAAAATTCCTTTTTTATTTCTGACAAGCATGTGTTTTTAATAGTTCAAAAGTGTAAGGTATTTGTGCCAAACACTTAATAAGAAAATCATGATACTCTTCCCACACTGTTATGTGGTTCACTTTTAAATTCTAGTCAAAGGGTCAAGGGTGGTTTTTGTTTTGTTTTGTTTTTTTCCTGGAAGGGTAATAAACATATACAAACAAGCTTTTAAAGATATCTTTTAAAATNAGATAAAATGTTCACAAGTTCATCTTAGGCATTTATATCTGGGGAGACAAAGACATGTGTCAAGACTGCAAAAAACATGCCAAATCTATTTTGGGACTAAAGATAATGAAAAATGGTTTAAATTTCAGTTGCTTTGTGTGTGGAAAGTCTTGAAATACTTATCTAAGTTAGTATCCCAATTGATACTTAACCGGCTCTATTCCTAAAATACCTCTCTTGTTTTATGACAAGGACAGGTGACATAGAAGGACTTCTTTCTAAGCCAGAATCTGCTAGTTGTGGTGGCACCTTTAATCCCAGCACTCTGAAGGCAGAGGCAGGTGAATTTCTGAGTTTGGGAGACAGCCTGGTCTACACAGAGTTGCAGGACAGCCAGGGTTACATAGAGAAGCCCTGTCTCAAAAAAAAAAGAAAAGCTAAAATCCAAAGCACTGGACTTTTGTTCTTACTTTTGTGTATTTTTTTTTCCAGTTCTGTAAAGAAACTTGGCTAGAAAAACTCTTATGTCTTTAAACTTGGCTANATGGACTATAGAGAGTAAGGGAAATCTTCCAGCCTTCTGCCTGTGTGGGGGAACATCATGTTGCCAGTTCTGATCATGAGACTTCAGCAGTACAATTAGCTTGTTCTTAGCTTTCTTTCTTGTTTTTGTTTTTTGTTTTGGTTTGATTTGGTTTGGGTTTTTGTTTTTCAAGAAAGGGTTTCTCTGTACAGCCCTGGCTGTCCTGGAACTTGCTTTGTAGACCAGGCTCACCTCGAACTTGCAGAGATCCACCTGCCTCTGCCTCCCAAGTGCTTAGAATTAAAGGTGTGCACCACCACGCCTGNCTCTTAGCTTACTCTTTAATTTTCTGTTTTCTTGAATATACTGAATCTATTACCACCATTCTTCTGTTATCTAGCTTCCAAAATTAGTAATTGTCTCTTCTCTTGGTCTTTGTCCTTGTGAGTTTATAGCTTTGAATTAAAAATAAATAAAAACCTTTACCACCATTTTGATGTGTTTTCAGAATACACAGTAATAATCTGTNTTTAATCTTCACCCAGGATTACTTTCCTTTTTATTTATTTATTTTTGTCTCTTCCCCATCTCCATCCTCCCCACTCCTTTTCTGTTCCCTTCCTCTCTTCTCTGCACCTACCTTACCTTACTGTCCATCCCTTCTCTTCCTTCTTCATCCAGTCCAGATCCTATGCTTTCAAGCTTCCCCCTCATATCCTTACTTACTCTTTTATTCTATTTACNTGTACAGCCTTCAATTTTCATTTTTTTCATGTATTATATATATATGAGAAATATATATTAATATTTTGTATTGTGTTGGGGAAGTGCACACTTGCCATGATATGCATGTGGAGGTCAGTTCTCTCCTTCCACCATTTAAGTTCTAGGGTTCAAACTCTGGTCATCAGGCCTGGCAATAAGCTTCCTTCCCTCCTTCCCCTCTCCAATCATCCAATTGCCCTGTAATATTCTTTTTTGTATTGCAGTGCTGGGGGATAAACTCAGGGCCTTGTGCATACTAGGCAAGCTTTAAGTTTTTCAAGGGGCCTATTGTGTTGGCATAAATTGACACCATTATAAATTCATAGTTCCGGTCTTAATTGAACCCTCAAAACCATGCTACAGTCTTGCCCATCTCAGACAAGCCTTCCATTCCTTGCAGCAACTATTTTCAGTCATCAGTCTCTAATAAAAGAAACTATTGCTGCTGCTCCCTCTCAGGGGAAATCCCAGCAAGTGATACTGACTTCCTGGTTTCCCAGCATCTGCTCTGCCTGCATGCTCCGCCACTCAGATTCACCTGCAGTTCTGTTTCTGTAGTGTCTATAGTTCAAGGACCACCTCCCTTCACTTAGGCCTTTTATTCCATGCTCCTCTGCTGCCAGTGAAACCTTGCTCCGCCATCTCTAGGCTTTTCAACCTTGTGCTATACTGTCTTTNCTCCTTANAGCTATGAATGCATTGTTTATAGGAGAAAGCACAAATTCCTTAGACTTCAGTCATCTTCATCCTTCCTCCTCTAATCATTCTTCTAACAACTACCCCTATCCAACACTGCAGCCCTACCACACAGCTGTGGAGAGCTGCTCAGAATTCTCTGATTTCCACATTACGTGTTTTACTCTGTTATTTATTTTTTAGTGTGTATGAATGTATGTCTGTGTGTGGCTNTGTGCACATGAGTGCCCAAGGAGGTCAGAGCAGAGCATTGGATCCCCTGGAGCTGGAGTTACAGGCAGTTGTGAGTTGCCTGATGTGGGTTCTAGGAACTGAATTTGGGTCCTCTGGAAGAATAGCATGCTCCTAACTGCTGAGCCATTTCTGTAGCCCCTGTTTTTTTGGGTTTTTGTTTGTTTGTTTGTTTTGTGTGTGTGTGTGNGAGAGAGAGAGAGAGACAGACAGACAGACAGACAGACAGATGGACACAGACAGACTGGGGTCTTGCCATATAGGCCAAGCAGGCCTGAAGCACACTATGGTTTTTTTTTGTTTGTTTTTTGTTTTTTGTGGTTTTTTTGGGGTTTTTTTGTTTGTTTGTTTGTTTTTTGTTTTTTCGAGACAGGGCTTCTCTGTGTAGCTTTGTGCCTTTCCTGGAACTCACTTGGTACCCCAGGCTGGCCTCGAACTCACAGAGNTCCGCCTGCCTCTGCCTCCCGAGTGCTGGGATTAAAGGCGTGCGCCACCACCGCCCGGCACCTGCTCTTCTTTCAAGACTCAGCTCAGCTGTCTCCTTTAGGAAGCATGTTCACTCTCCCTGCTGTTGACAGGGCTGTGCTCCCTTTATACTGTACAGACTTCTGTGGNGACACCTGTAATATCCTTNGGCTCTGCATATGCTTCCTATGAGGGTGGTGATCATACTTTGTATATTAGGAGCCAAATAAATGTGTCAGAAAAGGACATTAATGGGGTCAGGATATCATCTTGTATCTGGATGTGTGCTGACAAGGTGTTTTTATGGCAGAACTGAGACATTTTAATCTTGTGTGTTACAGAAAAATCTGGAATAGCTTTGTTTTCACCACAGTCTTTTGGTCAAAGCAGTCCCAAGTCCAGTTCAGATTCACAAAATAGGAAGTGGGACCTACATCCAGATAGGCAGAGAGCTTCCTTCAGAGTTTCAAAGTTACTGTGAAGAAAGATGCAGCAGCTAGGCTTAGTGGCATGTGCCTGTAATCCCAGCACTCTATAGGCTGAGGCAGGAAGATCATGACTTCTGGACCAGCTTGGGCTCCATAGCAAGACCATATCTTTTTTTAAGAAAAAAGGGAGATAACCATAGTCTTTTAAAAAAAAATCTAAAATATTAAAAAAATGAATAAAACATCCTACCACAGTCCTAAGTAAGATTTTCAAGCAGGGAAATGACATGATCAAATNGTCTTTGAAAAGACAATTTGGATTATATGCAAAGGTTAGAGTTGAGTAAAGAAGATGCAGAGAGCAGGTGAAAGTGAAAGCTGTAATAATCCAGGTGAGAAATGATGGTCATGTGGACTAGAGTCCTGACCTAAGGGTAGGGGACGGATGGGTCAGAGGAGTTAGTAGGTAGAGCCTGACCTAAGGGTGGGGACGGATGGGTCAGAGGAGTTAGTTGGTAGAGCCTAAGAAGTAGAAAGGTGTTGGGAGCATCTCCCGCTGTGCTTTGAGCATCAGTGTGAATGAGGTGGCACTGGGTTTGTGGCCCAAAGTTCAGTTGGGGATTTACTGAATTTGAGGTAAAAATGTCAAGAGGGAGCTTTAGATAGAGAACTGGGGCTCAGGGCACAGTGTGGTTTTGTTCAGTGTTTTGGTTTTGAGACAGTATACTCTGTAAAGTATAGTGAAATTTTGTAAACACAAGTATACAGATATTACTGAGACATGGAAATGGATGAAATCACTTTGGCAGAGACTGTAGAATGAGAAGAATACATTAGGCCCAGGGTTAAGCTAGCTAAAGGAGTTTTAAAATTTATTATATTTATTAATTTTACATGAGTGTTTTGCTTGCATGTATGTATGTGCACCATGTGAGTGATTGCTGGTCACAGAGGTCTGAAGAACGGAGAGGATCCCCAGAAGTAGAGTTAGAAACCAAGGTATCAAAACTATCCTGAAGTCCCTCAACATTTTTTTTTATAATTTTTTTTAAAGATTTATTTTTTTATTATGTATACAGAAGAGGGTGCCAGATCTCATTACAGACGGTTGTGAGCACCATGTGGTTGCTGGGAATTGAACTCAGGACCTCTGGAGGAACAGTCAGTGCTCTTAACCTCTGAGCCACCTCTCCAGCCCCCTCAACATTTTATTTGTTGAGTCTTTATCTCTGGTCAGAATGTATGGGGTTTTGTTGTTGTTGTGTTTTGTGTTTTTCTTTCTTATTTTTTCTGAGACAGGGTTTCTCTGTGTAGCCCTGGCTATACTGGAACTCGCTCTGTAGACTAGACTGGCCTTGAACTCACAGAGATCCACCTGCCTCTGCCTCCCAAGTGCTAGGATCAAAGGCGTGCGACACCATCACCTGGTAGAATGTGTGTCCTTTTAAGTGCCTGCCTTTCTAGATAGCATGCTAATAATATGATGATAAGCCTGAAGCTCTCATTCCTTAAAGGAGGAAGAAGACACAATGTGGGATAGAATATGTGTGCCATAATTTTCTTACAAGAGTCTCTAAGTGTTCAGAAGTTTAGGGGGAAAATCTTGACAATTTCAGGAAAGCAGNAAAAATGTTAAGGTAGAAATGGCATTTGAAGCAGGGACTTTAGGGTTTGTATATATTGGGGAAAAGGGGAATACATGGTTAGAAGAAACATTCCAAAAAGAACTACATGACCAGAAGCACAGAAGGAAAAAGAAAAGTTTACATAAGGTAGACTGAGTTACTTTCTCCGAGACATAGAGTATAAAAGTGTTCGTGATAAGTAAAAGGAAACCATTGGAGGTTTTTAAGCAATAAAGATGATTACTAATCAGGTGTTTCATTCAGTATTATACATTACACATGGTGGCTCATGTGTAACTGCAGCACTTGGGAGNTGGAAGCAGGAGGATCAGGAGTTCAAGGCCAGCCTCAGCTACTTGGTAAATTTGATGCCAGCCTAGATTAAATGAGACCCTGTGTTACAGTAGACACACACACCTAATATAATTATATGTATGGTACTCAACAGAAATTTACCCAACCATTAAACCAAAAGATGGGGGAATATCTGAACAAGGTTGTCTTTGTTTTGTTGTTTGTTTTGAGACAGGGTCCAGGCTTGCCTGGAACTCACAGACATAAATGTAAGCCAAATACCAATACACATAAAATAAAAATTTTTAACTAATTTTTTAAATTAAAGTGAGTATAGATATGTTAGTGATGATTAGGATATTTATGCATAAAGGCCAGTGATGGNTCAGTATTTGCTACCAAACCTGATGACCTGCATTTAATCCCCATATCCACATGGTAGAAGAAGAGAACTGACCCACAAGTTGTCCTCTGACCTCTACACACATAGCATAGCACATGTGCACACACATACACACAAATAAATAAATATATGCATACATAATAAACTATTTTATAAACGAATATATGAGGCAGAGTGATGGCTCAGCAGTTAAGACCAGTTAAGTCCTCTGCTGTTCTTTGCAGAGGACCCAAGTTCAATTCCCAGCACCCACATGGTGACTTATAAGTGTCTGTAACTCCAGTTCCAGGGGATCCTACTCTTGTCTTCTGGCTTCTAAGGACACTACACACACATGGTACACAGATGTACATGTAGGCAAAATACATATACACATAAAATAATAAAATGAAACATTTTTAAATAAATAAAAATTTGATTTTTTTTTTCCAGATAGGGTTTCTCTGTGCAACAGCTCTGGCAGTCCTGGAACTCACTTTGTAGACCAGGCTGGCCTTGAACTCTCAGATCCACCTGCTTCTGCCTCCCGAGTGTTGGGATTAAAGACAGGGACCACCACTTCCCAGCTAAAATAAAAGTTTTATAAGACTACATGGGGCTGCAAAGATGGCTCAGGGATTAGGAATACGGGTTGTCCTGNGAGGACCCAAATTCTGTTCCTAGCACTCACATGGTGACTTACAGCTGTCTGTAATTCAAGCTTCAAGGGATCCTGTTCCTTTTTCTGTCCTCCAAGAACACATGGTACACATACATACATGCAGACAAAACATCATACACATT
>LZPO01007949.1:828511-840431 GCA_001675575.1 Neotoma lepida
GTGGTGCTCACCTTTAATCCCAGCACTCAGGTGGCAGAGGCAGGTAGATCTCTTCAAGGCCAGCCTAGTCTACATGGTTCCAGGACAGCCAGAGCTACATGGACCCTATCAAAAAAAGAAAAGAAAAAAGGCACCTCTGTAAGCTTGCCATCCAGAAAACTTCAGGGCTGCTCCTGCAGGAACCATCTCTCAACACTTTTTCCCTGCTTNCTGACAAGATTGCCCTGTTAAGTTCCTTTCCAAGGTGAGATGTGCAGGAGTACCTTCTGTTTAACTACAGCCATCCCTACCCTTAAGGAGGTACGGAAGCCAGGCCTTTATAGTCGAGAGTGTGTTGGGTGCCTGTAGTCCCAGCACTTAAAAGCTGAAGTGGGAAGATCCCATGAACTCAGGAGTTCCAGATCAGCTTGGGTAACATAGGAAAACCCCTTCTCAGTATAAACAAAAACAAAACACTAGTTAACTGTGTCGGTGGGAAGGACCACCCAGCTCNGTAATGGAGCTGACCCTGAGGGAGAGAGGGGCATTGTATTGAAGGCCAGAATGACCTGGCCTGGACCTGAGGCACATGGAAAATGTGAGTCACCTCTTTGGTACCAAAAGTCTCTTCCCCATGCTCAAGTTGAGGGCTATTCTCTGATTTCTGGTTGCAGCCTCTGGCACCAGACTTGATAGCTGCTATTGGTCTGAAGCTGCACCCATATTGTCTTGGTATCTAATTCTAATGGGCCACCTCTTTTTTCCCCTCTACATCATGGTCATTGCCTCTACCTGGCCCAGATAAGAGAAGCAAGGAATAGTTATGGTGAGAAGTCTGGAGAAATACATAAAAAGAAGAACTGTCAAAGTGTTCACTTTCTCCCACACTCTGTGTGTGTGTGTGTGTGTGTGTGTGTGTGTGTGTGTGTTCCTCCTTGAGGCACTGTTCTCAACAACCTATATTATCTCATTTAATCCTGTGTTAGGGACTAAAGTTGTAGATCAGTTAATAGAGCACTTAACTATCATGTAGGAAGCCCTAAATTCAATCTCCAGTGCTGCATAAACCACATGTAGTAGTAGCATACACTTGTAATCCCAACACTTGGGAGGTAGACCAGCATTCAAGAAGCAGAGGCAGGTGCATCTCTGAGTTTGAGGCCATCCAGGGCTACAGAGATCCTGTCTCAACCACAATAACAAAGATATCAGACCTTAAATTTTTGTGTTTAGATTGCTCCCCTCCTCCCTTTCCCATCTACTTCCTTCCTAAATATCCCTAAATATCTCAGGTCAATAATTTCCTCTGTCATCTCTGGGCTCCCCTCAGGCTAAGAACTCTTAAAAAAAGAAAGAAAGAGAGAGGGGGGGGGAGGAGAGAGAGAGAGAGAAAGAAAGAAAGAAAGAAAGAAAGAAAGAAAGAAAGAGAAAGAAAGGAAGGAAGAAAGGAAGGCAGGCAGGCCTGTGGTGGTGCTGCATGCCTTTAATCTCAGCACTCGGGAGGCAGAGGTGGGTGGATTTCTGTGAGTTTGAGGCCAGCCTGGTCTACAGAACTAATTCCAGACAGCCAGGGTTACAAAAGGGAAACCTTGTCTTGAAAAACCAAAAAAGAAAAAAAGGCTTCCAACCCCCGGAGCCCAGTGAAGGAGTAGGCATGTTTAGTTNACTAATAGGTAATTAAGAGTTAATCTTTGGAGATGATTGCTCTTCACTTCTATTATTCTTTGGGGAANGTTTNAGGTTTGGGCCCAAACACAGACCCACATCCAACAGACGGGACAGTGGAACACCCTGTTCACATGGAAGCAGGCGTCTTTATCTTTTTTTTTTCATGCATTGGTGTCTTGCCTGTGTGTATGTCTGTGTCGGGTCCCCTGGAACTGGCATTACAGACAGTTCTGAGCTGCCATGTGGGTGCTGGGAATTGAACCCGGGTCCTCTGGAAAAGCAGTCAGTGCTTTTAATTGCTGAGCCATCTCTCCAGCCTGTCTTCTTTATTTTTTTTTTTAAGATTTATTTATTATGTATACAGTGTTTTGTCTGTATGTACACCTACATGCCAGAAGAGGGCACCAGATCTCATTACAGATGGTTGTGAGCCACCATATGGTTGCTGGGAATTGAACTCAGGACCTCTGGAAGAGCATCCAGTGCTCTTAACAGCTGAGCCATCTCTCCAGCCCCTGTTTTGTTTTTCAAGACGGTTTCTCTGTGTAGCCCTAGCTGTCCTGGAACTTGCTCTGTAGACCAAGTTGGCTAGAACTCAGAGATCTGCCTGCCTCTGCCTCCCAAGTGCTGGAATTAAAGGCATGTGCCACCATGCCTGGCCAGGCATCTTTATCTTATTCCTACTCATTACCTGGTGTCTGGCAATAGTTCTGGCACTGCACTCAAAGAGTCATTTTGTTGAGGGAAAGAAAAGCCATGTTAGGGGCTGGAAAGATGGATAAGAGTGTATGTACTGCCCTTGCACAAAACCCAAGTTCAGTTTCTAACACCCACACCAGGCATCTAACCGCCTGTAACTCCAGCTCCAACNAGNATATGATGCCTCTGGTTTCCACAGGCACCTGCATTCCTGTGCACATACCCACATACAAACACACATTTGGCCATTTTGGAGATTCTAGTAAATGGCCAGAGGGCAACAATCCTAGCTTGAGAAAGCTAAAAAGACTAGACCCATTTCTTCTACTCTGGTTGGACTGATTAGCAAGAGGTTTTCTTGGTGGATAGGCTCTTTCAAAGCATCTATAGAAAGCCCCAGTGTGGTTATACCTGTTGTAATCCTCCTTTCAAGGCCAGCCTTAATCAAGGCCAACCTTAACTGCATAATGAGGCCGTGTGTCAAAAGCCCAAGCTAACTGTCATGATGCACGCCTATAATCGCAGTATTTAGGGGGCTGAGAAAGGAGGGGCAGGGCTGGGGACATATCTCAACTACATAGGACGACCATCTTTTTTAAAAAATGCAAGACTTTGCCACAATTGGCAATTGATAACAGCAGTCAGCTGGTAATGAAAGCAGAGTCGAGGCTGAGGTGATTACACACCTATTTCTCTATGGACCTCTAGTTTGCAGAATCTGATAAAAAGAAAGATCTCAAGAAATGTCAGATCTGTCCTGGCATTATAATGCCACTCTGTGTTTATTCCCTGTCTTTATAACCCCAACATCAATGTAGGAGTCCTACAAAGCCCACTTTAGAGCTGTTTCTATTTCCAGAGTCTTGCTAGGGGTACACTTTCTCTACAGAGGCCTTCTTCCTATGAGAAGGGGAAAGTACTGTGCACANAGGCTTCCTGTCTTTTTTTAATATTTATCTTTACTTTTGTGTATGTGCCTGGGTGTCTGTATGTTTATCATGGTTATGAAGTTGCCCTCAGAGGCCAGAAGGTTCTCCTGGCGCTAGAGTTACAGGCAGTTGTGAACTCTCCATTGTGGGTGCTGGGAGCTAAACCCAGGTCCTCTGCAAAAGCAAAAGGTGATCTTAACTGCTGAGCTCTTTCTCCTGGCCCCAGGCTTCCTTTCANGTCCAGGTGCCACTCAGCCACATGGTCAGCCACAGTGTTANAGACAGATGCACTCACTAATCCCCCCCTTAGGATCCCACCCCTCAACCCAANTGCTGCTTCTGTAAGATTAAACCCTGGAGCTGATGTTAATTCACACAAGTTCTCAAAAAGTTTGGCTGTATGTAGCAAGACCAAAAACATATTCATGCTTTTTGACCCAAACAACCCCATTTCTGGGAATCTGTCCTAAGGACATCCTGCAAATGATTGATGAGAAGCCTGTGTAATAATATGAAATATTTATGATATAATGATTAAAAAGTCTGGAAGAATTGAGCAAGAGGCTAGCCAGATGTGTTAGCGGTATCAGAATAATGGATTTATTGCAGTCTTTCTTTTTCCCAAACTTAGTTTTCTGAGACAGGGGCTCTCTAGGTAGCCCTGGTTGTCCCAGAACTGTCTATGTAGACCATATTGGGGTCTGGAACTCACAGAGATCCACCTGCCTCTGCCTCCTGAGTGCTGGNATTAAAGGCNTGTGCTACCATGCCCAGTTTCTTTCCCAAACTTTCCATATTAGTTATTGATTTTTACCCTCCTATGCCTTATAAGAGTTNATNAATCAGGAGCAAACAGTAACAGCACAATCAGATGGGAAAGNTAGGCATTTAACAAACAAGCCCTGTCATTTACACCTGGTCTCTTCAGCTCTTAGGGGTGCACTCAACATTATTGAGCACCANTTACTTTCTAGCAAGGGAAACAGACTTTCAATTGCTGTACATAAGTTATGTCATCACAAATACAACGGGCAGGGCAATACAGGCCTGTATAATCCCTGAACTTGAGAGGTGGAGGCAATAGGATCAAGAGTTCAAGGCCAACCTGAGCTATCTGAGAAACTGTCTCAAAAAACATTTTTAAATAAATTTTTAAAAATACAGTACACAAACTGAATGTTAATAAGAACCATAAAGAAAAAAGCAATTATCCACCAAAAGCAAAGGGAATCAAGGAAGTCTTCCAAAAGTTTGGGCTGATTGATTCAAGTTCAGGTTTGAAGTTTATCTGCCAAGACAAAGGGGCCCCAACATGTACAAAGGCAAGAATACGTGACGAACATGGCGGGCTTAGGAAATTACTGAGGGCAGCTCGGGACTGGAAGGCAACTGAGTGGGTGTTAGGCACTTATGAGAGAAAAGGCTTTCGTTATAGTTGCATGGTGCAGGGTCCTGGGCTTTGGAGCACTCATGAGATTTGCATTTTAGAGCGATGACTCTGGCCTACATGGAGAGAGTGGAAAGGAGGTCTTTGGGGTTGCGCTGGGTCAGGAAGAAAGGGTGGCCCTAAGGGGACCAGCACACTCCCTTTCTCAACGTCCTGACTTACACTTGGCCAGCGACTAGCGCCTCCAGGATCGCCCTCCCTTCTCCTCCCCTTGGGCCCCGCGGGCGGGCGGGCAGGCAAGCTGGGGAGGCGAGGCAAGGGGTGGCCCTGCCTGGGTGGTCTCCTGCCCCGCCCCCTGCGGCGCCGTTACCTAGCAACGGATCCGGCAGCGCGGCTGCGGGTAATTTGCGGCCCCCTCAGCCAATGGGAGGGCGTCACCCCGGCCCGCTCCTTTTTCCGAGGCTCCTGCTGCTTCTCGAGACCCACAGTCGCCACCTTGAGCTGTGAGGTGCTTCTCAGCCAGCCGGTTCCACCCACACTCGGAGCCCACTCTGGACCACGGCCCACAGACCGAGCGGGACTTAGCTCCGCGGGCCTGCACCACCCCGCACCGCTGCTCCCGGCTGCTCCTGTGCATCTGCACTCACGTCTCACCCAGGACCGCACATTCGAGACCCCTAGGAATCCTCAGGCGAAGCCGGACAACACGAGGGGCCGAGCTAGCCTATGGCCGCNCTCAGATAACGCAGGTTGGGGGCGCTCGCGCCCCCCGCCCCCCGTCCTCACCAGCATGGTTCGGCCGCTGTCCCTTGGAGAGCTGCCTCCAAGCTACACACCTCCAGCTCGGTCCGCAGCACCTCAGGTGAGTAGAAGAGAAGCTAGAAGAAGCGGCGTTGTGTCTGTCACTTGAACGTCCTTAGGGTGTGTGTTGTTTACAGGTCAAGTGTTACTGGATCTGTGTTTGAAGACAAGAGTTAGCAAGTGATGTGTTAGTTTATTTCTTATCATCTGGTGGGTTCACCTCTGTGCCCAACTGGCAGCTAGTGTGTGTGATGGCTCATAACGCTCAAAAAATGGGCATTCTCAGGTATGCTTGTGGAGAAGGCACAGCGGAAGAGAGTTACATCTTCGATTTGAAGCCTCTGTCTGTAGCTGCTTGGTGCCCTGCATCCAGAAGTCAGGAAACCGGGAAGGATTCTGCATTGTTACACTGACACCTGGCTGACCCTTCTCTTTCTATCCCAGATTCTAGCTGGAAGCCTGCAGGTTCCTCTCTGGCTTCGTGCTTACTTCCAAAGCCTACTCTTCTCCCTGGGGTGCAGGATCCAGAGACACTGTGGCAAAGTGCTCTTCCTGGGACTGGTGGCCTTTGGAGCTCTGGCACTGGGACTCCGGGTGGCCGTAATTGAGACAGACTTGGAGCAGCTTTGGGTAGAAGGTGAGTTACTGACACTGGCCGTAGCTGTTTGCTATGTGGAGCCCAAGACAAAAGTCAGGGTGAGGAGCTGGCCACTGAGCCCCAGCAGTCTGGTCAAGGATCTGGAAGGACATCTCCTGATCAGAGCCTGTGTATCTGGGTATGTTGGAGAATGCCTACCTCTCCCCCAATCTCCCTCAGCGCTGTGAATGGAGCCCAGGGCATTACGAATGCTAGGCACATCTCTACCATCAAGCTGCACCCTCAGTCTCACACTCCACCTCTCACCCATAAATGGACACCTCTAGATGGTAGCATCCTATGGATAAGCTTACAGAATATTTATCTTTGATTATGTGNATGTTTATTTAGCATTTATAGCTAGCCTGGTTTTTTTTTTGTCTTGTTTTTTTGTTTTTTGTTTTTGTTTTTGTTTTTTGTTTTTTGTTTTTGAGACAGGGTTTCTCTGTGTGGCCCTGGCTGTCCTGGAACTTAATCTGTGGACCAGGCTGGCCTCTAACTCAGAGATCCACCTCCCTCTGCCTCCCCATTGCTGGGATTAAAGGCNTGCGCCACCACCACCTGGTGAGCCTTTTTTTTTAATTGTACATCAGAGTTTAACAAATGGAACAAGACTCATTTTTCAGTAGCCAAGGAAAGTAAAATGTGTGCTGGGATAAGTTCCATACAAAACAAAGCAGAGTGTAGTCATATATAAGAGAAGGCAGAAAGGGATCGGGAAACTGGAAGTTAGGACTGCCATTCTAGCTACTCAAGGGGTTGAGGCAAGAGAATTGCTTTCAGTCTAGGAATTCAACAATGACCTGTCTCAGAGAGACAGAGACAAAAGACAGCCAGAAGGAAGATCTCTGGGGATGTAGCTGGTGGCAGACTGCCTGTCTAGCATGCCCAAGACCCTAGCTGAGTTTGATTCCTGACACTGGGAAGGGGACGAAGCCAGAGGAAAAAAGAAAAGTTAGGTCTGGAAGGATAGGAACCCTTGATCAAACCATCTAACTGGATCTCTGGGTAGAAATCTCAGGCACCCAGGCCCCTGCAGCCATGTAGTGGAGACGTAGCCTAGACTGAACTCTAAGGCAATCGTCAGGGTCAACTGAGATCAAATCCCCACTTCCCAATGGAAGCATTAAGCAGTTAATAATTTCAGCATGCCCCTGTTCGTTCCCGATGCCTAGTTTCATATGGCGGCCGTTTGACAAAGTCACGGCTTACTCTGTTCTCCCTGGGAAATCTGCATTTGTGGCCTCCCCAGACCTCCCCAGCCCTGGCCCACACCCAACACAGGTCCCAGGTCGCANCCTCACACCCTTGAGTTATTTCAAATGCTGGCAAGCACTAGGATACAGAGCAGATGTTTCTTGGAGCCTTCCTGTGTCTTAGGCTCCCACACCCCGTCTCCACCCTCCCCCAGCCCTCTGCAGACTCTTAAGCATTCACACTCGTAAGACAGCCTGAGGGTCCACAGCAGATGTTTCTTCCTGCCTGCCAGCCTGCCCCCAGCATCAGGACACACATGTGCATACACGCATATATGCGTGCGCCCACACAAACCACTGCTGCTTGGGTGGTCCCAAATGACTTTTGAATATCCTGCCACAATAAAGTGAGTCTCCATCCCGTGCCCTTCCCTTCCTGTTTCTGCATTCCCCAGATCTTCCCCAATTAAACACTGCTGCAACATCCCCATTTGCTCATCTTCCTCCTGCCCTCCATCAAAGGTGGGGCTCATCCCTGCCAGGTCCTGTTGTTCTGAGGANGGTATTGTAAGAGGATGGTAGCTGATTCCTAGGCTTTAGGGGCTACCTCCTCCCCATGTCATACAGGTGACCTTGACCTTGGGATCCTCCTGCCGTAGACTCCTTTGTTTTGAGATTAGTAGGGAACTGTCTAAAAGCAGTGACGCTCACATGATCTGTTCTCTATAGCGGTGTAGTTGAGTCTCCTCATTTAATGCCCTTTCCAATGAGGAGCAGATCAAATTGAGAGGTGAAGAGACTTTTTTGTTTCTGGTTTTGCTAGGACGGGAAGTAGAAGGAGCAGAACCTCAGTTAGCAGAGTTTCAGAGGTCAAGACCCTTCTTGGCTGTAAAATGTAACCTGTTTTCCTTTGCCTTTCCTGAATTTTTGGGGGGAGGGGCAGTGGCTAGGGATCAAACACCACTGCCTTGGTCAACTTAAAACTAAGGAGCTCAAAAGTAGATAGTTATGGGGCTGGGAAGACAGCTTAGTGAGGAAAGTGCTTCCTGAACAAGTCTGTGAACCCAGATTCGGATCCCCAGCATCCACGTCAAAGCCAGACATGACAGCGCACACCTGTGACCCCAGCACTGGGTGAGTGGAACAGGCAGATTCTGGAATTGCCAGCTAGTCTCCCTGAAACCATGAGCTGCAGGCTCAGGCAGATACCTTGTCTGAAAAAATAACGCGGAGGGACCAGAAAGAGGTCTTGCTAGCTAAGAGCATTTGCTGTGCAATCTTGAGGACCAGAGTTCAGATCCCAGCACCCATGTGACAAACTGTCACACACACNCCCGTAACTCCCAGCATCAGAGGAATGGAGGGTTTCCAGGATTTGTTGGCTTCAGGCCTAGCCAAGAAAACAGCTTCAAGGAGATAGAGACTCCTGATCCTCTTCTGCCTTCTTCATGTGGACACAGGCATGCACACCTGCACACAGGCACTCACAAATAGGTAGTTCTGTAAATGACAAATGGTAGCACGGAGCCTGACTTGAAGATAGGAACAGCCAGCCAGTTGATGAGAAGGCAGGAGATGATCACCCATCTGCTGGCGGGGCCAGCAGCAGCTCAAAGCTAAATCCCTAGAAGCTGGTCTCAGCTCTCACTCATTTACTGGTTCTTCCCTTTTAATGTCTTTCACAACTAACCCTTCCTTTCCACCCCTGTGATGGTGCCATAGTTAAGACCTTTTCAATCTTCTGCAAAACACACTAATTATATCATTAGGAGTCCTTGTAGCCACATGAAAGAGAGAGGGAGTCCGTGGAACAGGAAGGAAGAAGGCTGAGGTTTTATTCTTGTAACAGGAAATTTGGCAATAGAGAATTCCAGGTGACTAGTCTGTCAGACAAAGGACATCAGCCAGNACCCAGGTTCTTTCTTTCTCTCCTGTCTTCAGCATGTGAAACTTGTCCTTGGGCGTATCCCAAGAAGCTGCTGCTCCTAGCCATGGTGACACATACTTACAATCCCAGCACTGTGGCGATGGAAATAGGAGGATCAGTAGTGCTTGGCTAGCCTCAGCTACATAGTGAGTTCAAGGCCAGCCTGGGCCAAATGGTGAGGATGATAATGATGGAGGAGGAAGAGGCAGAAAAGACAAGGACGCTGAAGTCATTTCTGGACATACCGAGAAGCAGAGGCAGGAGTGCGTTGAGAGCTCTAGGCTGGCCAGGGATACATAGGCAGACCTTGTCTCCTGTAGGCCAGGCTGGCCATGAACTTCTTCATACTGAGGGAGAATCACACCTTGATTCTCCTGCTTTTGTGCCCTCCTAAGTGCTGAGATTACAGATATGTGCCACCACACTCAGTTATATGTGGTCCTGGGGGTTAAAGCTTGGCAAGCTGAACAGTCTCCCCAGTTCTGCGTCTCTTTGAAGTGATGAAGGCTGGACCTGTTTGCACAGGCCGATAATCTCAGTTACTTGGTAGNCTGAGATAGTTTGAGGACTTCCTGGGCTATAGAGTGAGTTCAAGACCAGCCTTGGCAGTTTATTGAAATGGTGTCTCAAAGTTAAAGTATTAGGACTGGGGAGGTGGCTCGGTGGACAAAGTGCTCACTTACTGCACAAGTGGACCTGACTTCCAATTCCCGACACCTCTTCAAAGGCCATGGGGCTCACATCTGGGGTGGGCAGAGCAGACTGAAGTGGATCCTGGGCCTCATCAGCCAGTGATACAGCAAAAATGGTGACATCCAGGTTCAGTGAGAGAAGCTGTCTCAAAAACTAGAGAGTGATAGAGGAGGACACTGGGATATTAACCTCTGGCCTTCACACACTCATGGACAGGCACACACACACACATACACAGGCACACAGGCACACATACACATACATACTTAGAAGTACTTTTTTGAAGGACTGAGGCTATAGTGGTAGTATGCTTACCTGGCATGTGTAGCCAGGGTTCTATACTATGGAGGACGGATAGATAGATAGATAGATAGATAGATAGATAGATAGATAGATAGATTGATTGAAAAAAATTAGATTATATTACTGGTAAATCCTTCAATTAGCAAAATACAGTGTGATTCTGTGATTGGCACCTTAGAAATGTGTTTTTGCCCTGTGGCGCTAGAGAGAAATCCAGGCGTCGTTAGTCAGTGGCCTTTCTGAGGATGCCCAGTGAAATCAATCAGCTAGCAAAGAAGCTGAGGAAATGAATCAGCCTTGCCTTCCNGTCTGCCTCCACATCGCCCCCTGGGNTACACAGAAATCCCGCCAANCCAGTCACTGTCCCTGTTTGGGACCTCCATGTCCTTGCCTCCTACCAGATCCTACAGAGGCTTGGCTCTTCTGTGAGCCCTCCGCTGTCTGATCAGTCACTTCTTCAGCTTTGTTATGACTCTTCCCTGGCTCACTCTTATTTGTTTTTGTTTTTTGTTTTTTCATGTGCATGGGTGTTTGTCTACGTGTATGTCTGTGTACCACATGCTTGCCAAGTGCCTGCAGAGGCCAGAAGGTATCAGATCCCCTGAAGCTGGAGTTACAGACAGCTTTAAGCTGCCATGTAGGTGCTGGGAATTGCACCCTGCTCTTCTGAAAGAACAGCCGATGCTCTTAACTGCTGAGCCAACTCTCTAGCCCACTGCAAACCTTTAATAGTGCATAGCACTGAATCCTGAACCCCTTTCCTAATTCCATGGGCCAGCTCTTACTGGCTTGTCAGATAATGAAAACATCAGGTCATCTGAGGTTCTGTTCAGAACCTGCTATGATTCCTGTCTCAATCACAAGACTTGAGTCCCTACAATAAATCACTACACCCTTATAAACAAAGTTTTGGCCTAGTGTTTGCAAGCATTAATACTGAAATAACATACCAAATTACACTCCATGGTGAACCTCTATAATCCAGTAATGCTGTCAATTTTAAATGTTTTTTAATTTAGTAGATAGTAATTCATTACTGTTTAGCTATTCAAACAGGATCTTACATAGCAGTTCAAGTTAGCCTTAAACACAGCAATCCTGCCTCAGCTACTTAAGTACTGGCCTCAGCTACATAGAANATTTGAGGCCAACCTGGACTACCTGAGGCCCCAATGCAAAAAACAAAAGGAGCCCAGCGGTGGTGGCGCACGCCTTTAATTCCAGCACTCAGGAGGCAGAGGCAGTCGGATCTCTGTGAGTTCGAGGCCAGCCTGGGCTACCAAGTGAATTCCAGGACAGCCAGGACTACACAGAGAAACCTTGTCTTGAAAAACCAAAAAAACAAAAACAAAACAACAACAACAACAACAAAAAGGAATGGCAGGGTGCAGAGATGAGGTGTAGCTCAGTTGATAGGGTGCATTTCCAGCTCTCGGAAGGCCTTGGTCAATTCCCAGCACTGCAGATAACCAAACATGTTTATCTCTGCAGGAGGCAGGAAGATTACTAGTCATCCTCAACAACATAGCAAGTTCAGGGCCAGGCTGGGCTACATGAGCCCTTCTCTCCAAAAAAAGGAAAAAAGAGTAGTGGATTAGGGGACGTACCTGAGGACAGAGCACTTGCCTGGAATGTGCTGTCACCTCGAGGGTAGAGTGTACACTGGTTAGCCAGTTATCGCACACCTTTAGTTGTTTGGTT
>LZPO01007949.1:841611-853130 GCA_001675575.1 Neotoma lepida
AAAAAAAACAAAAAGACATGGAGTATGAGAAGCAGAGCCTGNAGTCAGGCCTGAAGAGAGCTTTGTTCTTGTCCCTGGACCCATCGCCTTCTCCCATGTACAGTGTGTTCTCTCTGCCCTGATATCTGTTCTCGGTTGTGTCAGCTGCCTTTTCTGTCCACATTTTATCCTCAGGATTTTTCAGTCTTGCTTGTGTATTTTAAGCTGTCTATGTTTCTTTCCCCTGCTTTCTTATCACATCNCCCCAGTTTCTTCCCATGTCCTCACTTACAGGGGCATTTCTCTCTGTTCTGTCTTTCCTTCTGTGTGGCAGCCACTAACCTAAGCCTGGTGGACAATGATGGGTAGGGAAGAAGAGTAAATGGCCTGGATAGAAAAGCAGTGTGGCCAGGGGCTGGAGAGATGGCTCAGAGGTTAAGAGCAATGGCTGCATGGCTGCTCTTCCAGAGGACCTGAGTTCAATTCCCAGCAACCCATGGTGGCTCACAACCATCTGTAATGAGATCTGGTGCCCTCTTCTGGTCTGCAGGCATACATGCAGGTAGAACATTGTATAATAAATACATAAATAAATCTTAAAAATAGAAAGACAGAAAAGCAGTGTGTCCATACTCGGCTGTTCATGAGGGACGGCAAGGGATTGAACAAGCATGGAAATCTGGATTGGGAAATTACCAGAGGTGTGAAGCTCTCGAGTAAGAAGAGCCTGTGGTCTTGAAAAAGAGATTGGTTAAAGGAAAAAGAGATTGGTTAAAGGGAATGGGGGGCATACGCTTGTAATCTCAGCACTTGGGAAGTAGAGGTAGGAGGATTGTCCCAAGTTTGAGACCATCCTGGCTACCCAATGAGTTCTAGACCAGCCAGGGCCACAGAGCCAGGGCCACAGAATGCCAGCCAGGGCCACAGAATGAGGGGAAAAAAGCAGGGAGCAGGTGAAGGTGGATTCCAGAGGGTGGCGGTGGCTAGCAAGAAAGGCCTCCAGGCAAGTAGAAGCNAAACTGAGCCTGAGAACAGACCAAATCCACAGTGTCCCTGCTGTGGCCCTCACCCTGCTCCAAATCATAGGTCATATCGCCCTCAAAAAGTCTCTTCCTAGCATGGAGGGCTGGCTGGTGGCGGGGGGACATGGATGGGACAACAACAAAATTATCCCTTCCTTTCTCAAGTCCGAGTTGCACAGTGTGACTCCATGGCTAGCATAATGCAAAACTTGAGGGATGCTGGGATTGAGAAAGCCAAGGCAGGCGTGGCTCTCAGTGAGGCCCAGGAATGGGGCCTGGGTGTCCTTGTTTTCACCTCTTCAGGCATGGAGGCCAGGGCCCATCTTGAAGCGTGACACTGAAGACTGACTCTCCCCCTTGCCCATGGGCTGCAGTGTCCATCATTACCAGATGCTGCCATCACTGCCGTGTGCCCCTGACTGGAAGCAGCCTCTAGACCAGATTTTTAGTAAACCCACCCCACAGCCCCCTGTGGTCCCTCCTTGTCCTGCTCAGCTAAGCAGAGTGGGACTGAGGATGCCTGACCTGGATGTTTCTATAACCCTGCAAGCCCAGCTCACACCAATATTTCCCTTTTGGTGCTGGGATTGAGCCCAGGGCCATGCGCATCCTGGCAGACACTACCATTGAGTTAAACCTGTTCAGCCTTTCAAGCCTTTGCTTTGAACCCCAGCCAATATGGGTCATGCTGAAACTCCAGACCACCATAGNGTCCTGCAGCTGAGGCTTCTGCACTCCTCAAGAAACTGAAGACTAAGAAGAGGGGCNGGAGATTGCTGGGGGCAGGGGCTGTCAGTCTGGGCGGTGGTAAGTCCGCCAAGGAGAAGGCAGAGACCCTTCCACAGCATTTCCTGACCTGGGGGCCCTCAGAGATTTGGGGACCTACCTGGGCCCTTCCCCCAGCCTTTTTTTCTCTTTACTCTGGCAGTGGACAGCCGGGTGAGCCAGGAGCTGCATTATACCAAAGAGAAACTGGGGGAGGAGGCTGCATACACCTCACAGATGTTGATTCAGACCGCGCGCCAGGAGGAGGGAGACGTCCTCACCCCCGAGGCACTTGGCCTTCACCTCCAGGCAGCCCTCACAGCCAGTAAAGTACAAGTGTCACTTTATGGGAAGTAAGTCTGGCTGAAGGCCCTGGGAAGCTGGGCACTATGCGTGCTGTGGAAGTTCTAGAACAGGGCCCCTCTTCTACTGGTGACCTGCCTGTGCCCTGGCTGTTGCAGATCCTGGGACTTGAACAAAATCTGCTACAAGTCAGGCGTTCCACTCATTGAAAATGGAATGATTGAGCGGGTGAGTACCCCAGACTGTTCCCAAGTGCTGGCCAGAGGCACCGTGGGAAGGCTCAGGGCCTCCACTGGGAGTGGGGATGTTGGGAGAATTGCAGAGGGTATCCCAGGGGGTGGGACTAATGTGACCTGGGGTGTCCTTGGCAGATGATTGAGAAGCTGTTTCCATGTGTGATCCTCACCCCGCTTGACTGCTTCTGGGAGGGAGCCAAACTCCAAGGGGGTTCTGCCTACCTGCCGTGAGTGCCGCCCCAGCCCCTGGAGCCCTGTTTCATCTCCCGCCAGGGACTCCCCACCTCCTCGACCCCCCTGCAGAAAGGAGATGTGTGGGGGCATGAATGAAAAGATAGTGAAAGCCTTGCCAACGACAAGATCAGCCTGGGCTGCCCAAGGCTCTCCACCTGCCTCTCCTCACCTCTGAAGGGAAGGAGGGCCTGTCTGCTTTAGACAGAACACACAGATCCTCAGGCAAAGACCTCTAGAGTCTTTCCTCCTCACAGTAGCTGACTGTCAGCTGAATTGTTGCTTGGACTAAAAAGAAAGCCTGTTAGATGAAGGTGTGTGTCTGGTTATAGGTTAGAACCAAGGGTCAACTTGGTGTAGACTAGTAAGGCTTTTCGGGACCTGTCCACATATCAAGCACATATATTCCAAGGTCTGTCATAGCCCCTTTTGTGGCCAAAGCTCACCGCAGCAGCCTGGTAGTGGAGGCAACCTAAGCCTTGCACACTCTCCTCGTGGAAGAGGTCCTTGAAGTGGAGCAGGGGCCCACAGCAGCAGTTGGGGGCAGGCATTGATTTCTGACCTTCATTAAGCACCGACTTTCCCCAGGGGCCGTCCTGATATCCAGTGGACCAACCTGGATCCCCAGCAGCTGCTGGAGGAGCTCGGCCCCTTTGCCTCTCTGGAGGGCTTCCGGGAGCTGCTAGAAAAAGCACAGGTGGGCCAGGCCTACGTGGGGCGACCTTGTCTGGACCCTGATGACCAGCACTGCCCTCCTAGTGCCCCCAACTATCGCAGCAGGCAGGTGGGTTCCTGGCCAGGTCTGCCAAGGAAAGACAGTTTCCCATCCTTCTTTCTTCCCTGTGTGTTTCTATGTTCTGAGAGTGTTCTACCCACCCCCACTTTCTGGAAACACACACACACACACACACACACACACACACACGTGTTCACTTCTAAAGAACCCTCGAGTGCACAAGAATCACCACCACCGGCCGCCACCACCGGGGCTGGAGAGATGGCTCAGTGGTTAAGAGCACTGACTATTCTTCCAGAGGACCTGGGTTCTAGTCTGAGCACCCGCATGGCAGCCCACAGTGGTCTGTAACTCCAAGATCTGACATCCTCACACAGTCATACATGCAGCCAAAACACCAATGCAAATAAAATAAAAAATAAATTATTAAAAAAAAATCACCACCACCATTACTACTACTACTACTTCTTCTTCTTCTTCTTCTTCTTCTTCTTCTTCTTCTTCTTCTTCTTCTTCTTCTTCTTCTCCTCCTCTTCCTCCTCCTCCTCTTCCTCCTCCTCCTCTTCCTTCTCCTCCTCTTCATCCTCTTCCTTCTCCTCTTCCTTCTCCTCTTCCTCCTCCTCCTCTCCTCATCCCCTCTCCTACTCTTCCCCTCCTCCTGCTGCTCCTCTTCTCCTGTAGGTGTGTGTGCCTCAATATGGGTGCTAAGTGCATGTGAGTGTAGGTACCCAAGGAGACCAAAAGTGTTGGATCCTCTGGACCTGGAGTTACAGACAGTTGTGAGCTGCCTGACATGGGTGCTGGGAACCAAACTTGGGTCTCTTGGAAGAGCAGCAAGTGTTCTTAACCTCTGAGCCATCTCTCCAGCCCCCTTTCCTTTTCATTTTGTTTTTCAGTGTTTTGTTTTGTTCTTTTTTTTCTTTGTTATTGTGTGGTTTGTTTGTTTTGGGGGGTGGGAGTAAGACTGGGTGGTTTTTTTGGAGGGGGTAAGACAGGGTCTCACTATACAGCCCTGGCTGGCCTGGAACATACTGTGTAGAGACCCAGACATAGAGACCCACCTGCCTGTAGGCGGATTTTTCATCAGGACCACCGGCTCCCCAATAATGACACGGAGATTTATTATTAATTATGAAAACTCAGCCTTAGCTTAGACTTGTTTCTAACTAGCTCTTATAACTTAAATTAACACATATTTTTTAATCTACATTCTTCCATGCGTTCATTACCTCATCTCCTCTTGTATGGCTGGTGACTCTGCCTTTCTTCTTCCCAGCACCCAATCTGCCCAGAAATCCTGCCTAACTATTGGCTGGTCAGCTTTTTCTAAACCAGAGGGACACATCTTCACAGTATACAAAAAGATTATTCCACAACACCTGCCTCTGTCTCCCAAGTGCTAGGATTAAAGCCTATACCCTGCTTTTATTTTTATTTTTTTAAGATTTATTTGGGGAGACAATATACATATATGGGGTACCTATGGAAGCCAGAAGAGGGTGTCAGATCCCCATCCCCGGGAGCTGGAGTTGCAGATGGATGTGAGATGTTGGGTGTGGCTGCTGGGAATCGAACTCTGAGCCTCTAGAAAGGCAGGGGGCGCTCATAGCCTGCTGAACTCCTCTCCAGCCCGTGTTTTGGGTTTTTGCAATGGGGTCTTGCTNTACAGTCCTCACTGCCTAAAACTTGCAATGTAGATCAAGTCAGCCTCAGATTTTCGGCAGTCCCCCTGTGTCTGTCCCTCAAGTACCAAGATACTAGGTGTTTAACCATTGTACCCAACTTTGTCAGTTTTTGAAACAGGGTTCCCTATAGCTCGGGTTGGCCTCCAGTTCACCGGGTAATTTAGGATGGCCTTGAACTCTTAATCCTCCAATCTTGACTTTCCAAGTGCCAGGATCACAGGTGTGTGCCACCGCATCTGAGTCTCTTTCTTTCCACTTTCTCTTCTTCCTTTTGGGCTTTTTCCCCCCCAGATTAATCTCTCTCTGCAGCCAGGCTGTCTCAAACTCATGGTGGACCTCCCTCCTCTGTCTTCTAAGTGATGGAGTTGTAACTGTGGCCATCAGTAGGAGTTACCTTTCCTTCTCTAAACTCAGGGCCAGACCTTATCAAAATAGACTAGACAGAGCTAGGCAGGGTGACATACACCTTTGATCCCAGCACTCCAGAGGCAGAGGTAGGTGGCTCTCTTGAGTTCAAGGGACTTGAACTACATAGAGAGTTCCAGGCTATCCAAGGCTACAGTAGGAGACCCTGTCTCAGAAATACTACTACTAACAACAGAGATAGACTATACAAGAAAACCAAGAACAAAGGAGTTAGGGCCAAGAGTACAGCTCTGTTGGTAGAGTGCTTGCCTAGCATGCACGAAGCACTGGTTTCAATCCCCAGCACCACATAAAATTCATAAAAGTGGACATGATAGCTCATGCCTGTAACGCTCTGCACTCCAGAGGCAGAAACAGAGGGATCAGAGGCTCATGCAGTAGAAGAGTCAGGCCCACTGAGTCCTGTGTCCAGCATGGGTCCTAGAGGTACAAGCCCAGGGCTTCATCCAGTTTTAGGTATACGCACACACACACATGCACACACACACACATATGCACACACACACATACANGCACACACACACACACACACACACCCTGACTGCTGGGTTTACAGATGTATATCACCATGCTGGGCTGGATCACACTACTACCTCTCCTTTTCTGTATGTGGTAGTAATGGTAATTGAATCCAGAGCCTTGTGCATGCTAGCTAGGCAGGCACTCTACCACTGAGCTTTATCCCTGGCCACCTAGAGCTCTAAGTATTTCAAACCCCTCTTAGGGGTGCTGAGATGGCTCATCAGGTAAAGGCACTTGTCACCAAGGCTGATGATCCAAGTTCGATTCCCAGGACCCACATGATGGAAAGAGAGAAACAATTCTCAGAAGCTATCCTCTGACCTCTGACCTCCACATACATGCCATGACATGTTGCATGTTCACACACACGCATATGTGCACAGAAATAATATAATTTTAAAATTCTAAAGACTTAGAAACCTCTTCCTATTCCCCTCTAGGCTCCCAATGTGGTTCAAGAGCTGAGTGGCGGCTGCCATGGCTTCTCCCATAAGTTCATGCATTGGCAGGAGGAACTGCTGCTGGGAGGCACAGCCAGAGATCTCCAAGGACAGCTGCTGAGGTCGGGCCTCCCCTGGGACTTGGTGAGGGGACCTGGGAATCCACACTGTAATACTAGGCAGCTCTGGAAAAAGCACCCCACAAACCCACACTGACTATTGAGGCCAGCTCTGACTCCCACCCCTGTACCCACAACCAGGGCAGAAGCCCTGCAGAGCACCTTCCTGCTAATGAGTCCCCGTCAGCTGTATGAGCACTTCCGGGGCGACTACCAGACACATGACATCGGCTGGAGTGAGGAGCAAGCCAGCACAGTGCTGCAGACCTGGCAGCGGCGCTTTGTGCAGGTCAGTGTGGGCAACGACAAAGAGGAGTTCTCTGAGGCCGTGCCTTCCTCCTGTCCCCACACTCACTCTGTCTCTCCGAGGCCATGCCTTCCTCCTGTCCCCACACTCACTCTGTCTCTCCGAGGCCATGCCTTCNCGAGGCCATGCCTTCCTCCTGTCCCCACACTCACTCTGTCTCTCCGAGGCCATGCCTTCCTCCTGTCCCCACACTCACTCTGTCTCTCCGAGGCCGTGCCTTCCTCCTGTCCCCACACTCACTCTGTCTCTCCAGCTAGCCCAGGAGGCTCTGCCTGCCAATGCATCCCAGCAGATCCATGCCTTCTCCTCCACCAGCCTGGATGATATCCTGCACGAGTTCTCGGAAGTCAGTGCCGCCCGCGTGGTGGGAGGCTATCTGCTCATGGTGAGTCCTGTGTCTAGCAACCTTTCCTCCCCTCCAGCAGTTTCCACCCTGCAAATCCCTGTCTGAGATTGTGTCCTCTCCCCCACAGCTGGCCTATGCCTGTGTGACAATGCTACGGTGGGACTGTGCTCAGTCCCAGGGTGCCGTAGGTCTTGCTGGGGTGTTGCTGGTGGCCCTGGCAGTGGCCTCAGGCCTTGGACTTTGTGCCCTGCTTGGCATCACTTTCAATGCTGCTACTACTCAGGTAGACTAGGACTGGGGGGGGGGGCTTTGGGGGCCATCCCCAGGCTACATGGTTCCTCCAGATGATTGATTTCCCCCCTCTGCCCCTCCAGGTCTTGCCCTTTTTGGCTCTGGGCATCGGCGTGGATGACATATTCCTGCTGGCACATGCCTTCACAAAGGCCCCACCCGACACCCCTCTCCCAGTAAGGACCCATCCACCAGCCTGGGCCCATCTGAATGAAGTTCATCAAAGTGGCTAAGAGCCTCTTGGTTTGAGTAATCTTGTCTGATTGACTCATTAACCTTTTCGTGCATTCATCTCCCCATATGGAAATGGGAGTAACAATAGCCGTGCTTGTGTCCTGAGGGCTGGCACAGGACCAGTGATGTAACTCAAGGCTGGTACACATTCATAATACCTGACAAATGTTGACTGCTGTGCCATCAGAATTCCATTTCTGCCAAGTTTCTGAGCCTCCCCTACTGTCTTGAAGTCCCACAGTCCTCCTCTGTGACCTGAGAGAATGTCCCTGCTCTGTCCTGGCAGGAGCGCATGGGTGAATGTTTGAGGCGCACCGGCACCAGTGTCGCACTCACATCCATCAACAACATGGTTGCTTTCTTCATGGCTGTCCTGGTTCCCATTCCTGCACTGCGGGCTTTCTCCCTACAGGTGAGGCCTCCTGAATGGGCAGGTGGGATAGAGTGGACATGGAGCGTGCTTCATCCGGCCTTCATCCCTTCCTGTCTCCCCAGGCAGCCATAGTGGTTGGCTGCAACTTTGCAGCCGTGATGCTTGTCTTCCCAGCCATCCTCAGCCTCGACCTGCGCCGACGCCACCGCCAGCGCCTAGATGTTCTCTGCTGCTTTTCTAGGTGCTGTCCCTGGGTGCCCACCCTTTTCCTTCCTCAACCTCATCCCAGCCCCTCCCCTCCCCTGCGTCTCAGTGTGTGACTCATCTGCTTCCCTTTGACTCTTCCAGCCCCTGCTCTGCTCAAGTCATTCAGATCCTGCCCCAGGAGCTAGGGGACAGAACAGTACCAGTGGGCGTGGCCCACCTGACTGCCACGGTGCAAGCTTTTACCCACTGTGAAGCCAGCAGCCAGCATGTAGTTACCATCTTGCCTCCTCAAACCCACCTGATGTCCCCACCTTCTGACCCACTGGGCTCTGAACTCTACAGCCCTGGAGGGTCCACAAGGGATCTTCTAGGCCGGGAGGAGGGGACAAAGCCAAAGGCAGCCTGCAAGTCCCTGCTCTGTGCCCACTGGACTCTTGCCCATTTTGCCCGCTATCAGTTTGCACCCTTACTGCTCCAGACACAAGCCAAGGTTAGTCCAGGTGCGACAGAATAGAGACTCAGCATGTCTGGCTCCAAGGAGGGCAGAGGGCTGGAGGGCAGCCCTGGGCCTACTGCTTAGTCCCCGTTTTCCACAGGCCGTGGTGCTGGTGTTCTTTGGGGCACTTTTGGGCCTGAGCATCTATGGAGCCACCTTGGTACAAGATGGGCTGGCCCTGACAGATGTGGTACCTCGGGGCACCAAGGAGCATGCCTTCCTGAGCGCCCAGCTCAGGTACTTCTCCCTGTATGAGGTGGCCTTGGTGACACAGGGTGGCTTTGACTACGCCCACTCCCAACGTGCCCTCTTTGATCTGCACCAGCGCTTCAGTTCCCTCAAGGCCGTGTTGCCCCCACCTGCCACCCAGGCGCCCCGCACCTGGCTGCACTACTACCGCAGCTGGCTACAAGGTAAGAGGCCAAGAGACTAACATGTAGGGATGCCGCAGAGGGAAGTCTTGAGAGCCGTAGGCCAATCCTGGCCCATCCTGCGTACCTCCAGGGATCCAGGCTGCCTTTGACCAGGACTGGGCTTCTGGACGCATTACCCGCCACTCTTACCGCAANGGTTCTGAAGATGGCGCCCTGGCCTACAAACTGCTCATCCAAACCGGGAACGCCCAGGAGCCTCTGGATTTCAACCAGGTAAGGGGTGGGCTAACTGTCAAAGAGCACTGGTGGGCTCCAGAGCTCCTGGCCCAGGCCTTTAGCCTTCTCTGCCTTCACAGCTGACCACAAGGAAACTGGTGGACAAGGAGGGACTGATTCCACCAGAACTCTTCTACATGGGGCTAACTGTGTGGGTGAGCAGTGACCCCCTGGGCCTAGCAGCCTCTCAGGCCAACTTCTACCCCCCACCTCCCGAATGGCTGCACGACAAATACGATACCACTGGGGAGAACCTTCGCAGTGAGTCCTGGGGGAGCTCACCTAGAGCCTGGTCCTCAGCCACACAGGCCCTGACCTTCCCCTCACCCTCCCTCTGTTCCTCTGTCCTCTCCACAGTCCCAGCAGCCCAGCCTTTGGAGTTTGCCCAGTTCCCCTTTCTGTTGCATGGACTGCAGAAGACTGCAGACTTTGTAGAGGCCATCGAAGGGGCCCGGGCGGCATGCACAGAGGCAGGCCAGGCAGGAGTGCATGCCTACCCCAGTGGCTCCCCCTTCCTCTTCTGGGAGCAGTATCTGGGTCTGCGGCGCTGCTTCCTGCTGGCGGTCTGCATCTTGCTGGTGTGCACCTTCCTCGTCTGTGCCCTGCTGCTACTCAATCCGTGGACAGCCGGCCTCATAGTGAGTATTTGCAGGGCGGAGTGGGAGAGACCCCAGTGGCACCCACCATGCNCTGTCCAGACCAGCGCTCCTTCTGCCAGGAGCCCTGGGTAAGACCTGCCTTCCACAGGTGCTGGTCCTCGCAATGATGACTGTGGAGCTCTTTGGTATCATGGGATTCCTGGGCATCAAGCTGAGTGCCATCCCTGTGGTGATCCTTGTGGCCTCTGTAGGCATTGGTGTTGAATTCACAGTTCACGTGGCTCTGGTAAGCATACGCCCTGGGAGGAAAGGTCAGTGGATCAATGTTTAACAAAAATGGTGAGATCACCTTCTGTACGCTAGGAACGATTTACATGGTTAAACTGGGCATGGAGGTTGCACACATTTATTTTATTTTATTTTTTTAAATAATTTATTTAACAAGGCGGTGGTGGCGCACGCCTATAATCCCAGCTCAGGAGGCAGAGACAGGTGGATCTCTGTGAGTTCAAGGCCATCCTGGTCTAAAAAGCGAGTTCCAGGACAGCTA
Organism: Neotoma lepida; assembly: GCA_001675575.1. Taxonomy (NCBI): domain Eukaryota; kingdom Metazoa; phylum Chordata; class Mammalia; order Rodentia; family Cricetidae; genus Neotoma; species Neotoma lepida. The sequence goes on from LZPO01007949.1 coordinate 852,129, forward strand.
TGGTGGGTACACAGAGAAACCCTGTCTTGAGAAACTAAAAATAATAATAATAAAAATAATAATCTATTTAAATTCATTTTGTGTGCATTGGTGTGAAGGTATCAGATCCCCCTGGAACTAAAGTTATAGACAGTTGTGAGCTGCCATGTGGGTGCTGAGAATTGAACCCAGGTCCTCTGGAAGAGCAGCCAGTGCTCTTAACCACTGAGCCATCTCTTCAGCCCCAGTCGCAGGATTTTTTTATTTATTTGTTTATTTTATGTCCATTGGTGTTTTGCCATGGGTGTCATGTCAGGTCCCCTAGAACTCGAATCACAGTTCGAGACAGTGGCAGACAATGGCAGACAATTGTGAGCTGCCATGTGGGTGCTGGGAACTGAACTCAGATCCTCTGGAAGAGCAGTCAGTGCTCTTAACCACTGAGCCATCTCTCCAGCCCCAGTTGCACACCTTCTATTGCAGTGCTCAGGAGGTAGAGGTGAGCACATCTCTATGAATTGGAGGTTAACTTCATCTATGGATTGCCAGGCCAGCCAAGGTTACATAACAAGACCCCACCTAACAATGACAACAACAAAAAGAATTGGGAGGGCCGGAGGCAGGCATAGTAGCACATACTTGTAATTCCATCACTCGGTAGATAGAGGCAGCAAGATAATTCAAGACCAGCCTCAGCTACAGTGTGAGTCTGAGGCCAAAGTAGCTCCAAAGAAGAGGAAGATGAGGGGGGAGGGGAGGAAAATGGGAGAGTTGAGCATGGTGGCTCAAACCTGAAATCCCAACTACTCTGAGAAGAATTCAAGGCCACTGGACATAGTGGGGCTTTAATCGAAGCACTAGGGAGGCAGAGGCAGGCAGGTCTCTGTGAATTTGAGGCCAGCCTGGCCTACAGAGCTAGTTCCAGGACAGCCAGGGCTACATAATAAAACCTTGTCTCAACAACAACAACAAAGAGAATTCAAGGCCAGCCTGAAGAATTTAGAGAGATCTTATCTAAATAAC
>LZPO01007949.1:866430-878515 GCA_001675575.1 Neotoma lepida
ACAGAAGGGAGTTTCCCCTGCCCCTTAACCCACAGTATACTGGGCAGACTCTTGCCTCTTGTATCCCCAGCCTCTCTCCCACCCGGACCCCTGCTTGGTAGGCTCACAGAGTAGCGATGCAGCTTGACACTGTTGGTATACAGGAACTCCAGCACAGCTAAGAAGGCCTCAGCTGGCACAGTGCTTAACACCACAGGACTAGGTACCCCAGGGCCTGGCTCTGTGCCCAAAAGTCTCTGGAAGAAGTTGCATCTACAGGCCAACAAGCACCGGTGGGCAAACACCTCTTGCCGTTCTTGACCAACCACAAAGCAAACATCGCTGTGGAAGAGAGAACAGGGAGCCAGAGAAGGGAATCTTGACCCTGGATTACACTTTCGGCTTGCCTCTGCCACACTGGGACTCAGCTTCTTTTTATGTAAGGTCAAAGCCCACGTCTGGGAGACACAGGCCTAAACTCTAGTCTCAGTACCACCCTGTGACTTTCTATCTTTGACTCTCAGACTTCTCAGCCATGACCACAGGTCTCAGAGGAGTTTACTATGCTTGGTCAAACCAGGGTTCATCATGCAAGCAAGATTNATCGCTCCCCAGTCTGAGTGCTGGGGGAAAGGAAACTCCTCTTGATGCTGCTCCCACGAGATGCCAGCTCAGCATTTTCACTCTCCCTCCCGTAGGAGGGCGTGAGGATGTGGGGTACAGAGCACACTGACTGCAGACAGACATGGCAGTGATGCACCATCATGAGGTGAGACCACATTTTCCATCTTCATAATCACTTCCGGCCCCAGCCTCTGGGCCTCTGAAGCTCTGCCTAAGGTAGAGGGGGAGGCAGCAGAGAAAGCTTCAGCCTCCAACACCTCCTACTCCCAGGCTCAAGGCCTAAGNTTCCACTCATTAGGCCAGACTGTGACACTCTGCCCTCAAAAAAAATTATGAGTCGCTAACCCTGGGGAGCAGGCAGCCTCTGAGACAGTGGGGATGGGAAGCAGCCTTCTGTCTCCCATGACCAGCCCTGCCCCCAGTAAACTCTATTCCTGGTTCCAGACAGCACNAGCCTCTTGAGCAAGCAGTGGGCGGTCAGCAGCCTTGAACTACTTCCTGTCTGGGTCTCTGACCCAACCCTTTGTGCTTCGTTCCTGTTCTGAATCCCTAGAGTTCTCCACTCCTCTGTCTCTTCAAGGAAAGAAGTCCAGCACTTAGTTGAATACCCAATGGGTGTGAGTCAAGTCAAATCCCAACTTTTAGGGCTGAGGGAGTTGAGGATTCCTTCCTTGGTCCAGAGAAGGAAGGGCTTTGCCTGAGTTCACACAGCTGCCCTCCTTTCTATCCCCTACNGCCCCCACCTCTGACTCTCAGGATAGCATGGACACAGGCCAGTAGACATCCTCCCTACTTGACTTCCTCTCATAGACTGAGTTCACCAGGGAGGCCAAGTGCTCTTTCCTGGCCTCTTCACCCTTAGCCTCCTCAAATTTATAGGCCCATGAGAGCCAGCTAGGGAAAACCCATTGCCTCACCTGTACTGGGGGTTGTTGACAAGGCTTCGGAGTGCTGTGGAAAAGGGTGCAGCCTNCCCATGCACAATCAGTCCTGGGTTCTCCATGTGTGGGATGAGCAGCAGAGCAAAGGGTGAAATGGCCTAGGAGGCCCAGGCAGGTCAAGCGCTAGTGAGGCAAGAGAGGGAGGGTAGGAGCTGTGGAGGCCTGTTCNCTGAGGAGCTGAAGTTCAAGGAGAAAGGAGGNCCAGGTCCCTAAAGAAGGCCTGACGTTCAGGAAAGGATGCAGATACAGAGAGGACCCGAAGAAGCTGAGGCTAGAAAGGCCTATGATCCCGGAGAANCTGTGGTGGATGAGGCCCAGGTTGGGAGCCTGCCCAGGCAGCCGCTGGGTGGGAAGCCTGTGAGTTTCCATGGAAACTGGAGTTGAGCCTGAGGAGGCCCCGCCCATCTCCCTATCTGCCCAGGAAAATATTTCAGAAGAGGCCTAAGAAGAGTTCGAGGGTCCTAGTGCCGGCTCCTGCCTACGCTGGGTTCAGAATTCAAGACCTCTGCCTTCCTAGTCCCTTCCCTACGGGTTCAGTTTAGAACAGGATTGCCAGGCCTGAGACATCACCCCATCAGGGAAAATCCTCACCCCTAAGTGTGGTTTTCAGAGCTNAGACTTAGTTTGCCTGAGAGGGGGCAGCCCCATGCCTCCCAGAGTAGGAGAGCTGAGTTCTGCCAGAAAGAGCACAGCCTCTGGCATCCCTGAGAAGCAGTCATCCCTAGGGAGAGAGGTATTATGTACTAGATACTGGGGCATGAAAGAGATGTGGCCAGCTGAGGACAAGTCCCAGGGCACCTGAGTGGGTCAGCAAAGGTCAAGAGACTGGATTTAGAATCACCACTGAGTCATGGCTATGGTAGGCCTGGGTCTTTCCCACTGAGCCAACAGGCCTCCCCTCCTCAGCACACAGCTCTGAAGTAAGGAAGTCATCCAAGCCCCACCCTAGCTCTNCCCTGAAGCGGAAATGTTTGTCCTTGTTGAGGCTGATGGGAAAATGTAAAACCATGACGTACTCTTTCCTGTGAGCCCAGATACTGGATTCCTAAGAAGCCGCCCCCATAGTCTCAAGGTTTTAGCATATCCCAGGCCCCTGTGATTTGTTCACAAATGGCTAGGCCAGATGACTGGCCACTTCATAAGAAACAGTGGTTCAAAAGCAAGCACTTATACACATCTAGATGTGTATAAGAGACAGTCCCAGGCCCCTGTGATTTGTTCACAAATGGCTAGGCCAGATGACTGGCCACTTCATAAGAAACAGTGGTTCAAAAGCAAGCACTTTTCCGATGGGCACACCCGCCCCCTCATCTGTGATGCTCTAGAACTCCAAGCCCTTGTGGATGCCTCCTACCCCTGTCTCTTATACACATCTAGATGTGTATAAGAGACAGGCTCAGTGAAGACTGTGGGGCCAGCAGAGCTTGGAGGCCAAAGGCTACAGGTGAGTCAGGTGCCTGAGGGAGTTTCAGGAGAAGAGGGCATCCATCCCACAGATGCTGCTGATGGAATGAGAGACCTAAGGAAGAGGATGGAAGTTGCTTCCCTCACCCCCCCGCCTCCAGAGGCAGCAGGTCAAGGGGGAGATAAGTCACAGCATACTTGGAGCAGGGAAGACGATTAAATTCTATACTTCTGAGACTAGAGAGATCTATGGGAGTGACGGAGTTAGGTCTGTCCCTTCTGGCTATGGATTGAAGAAACCCAGAAACCAGCTTCACGTCGCCATTCTGCTGGTGAAATCAAGTGGGAGGGGAAAAGGAAGTAGATTTACTGCTCANGCAGTCAGCCTCCACAGTGACCAAGGGAAGAGAAGTCTGGGCAGAGGTTCCATGATCATTATCTAAGCAAATCCTTCCCTTGTTTGTATCTCTTAACAGCTNGTAACCTTCTCTAAGCAGCCCACATACCCCCAATTTGATCTACTTGTTCCAAAGATACAGGTAAGANAGGGATATGGAGGAGCTAGACATGGTGATATATGCCTATAGTCTACTAGGGAGGCACTGAGTGTGGTCACACATCCTGTAATCCCATCACTTAGTAGTTGGAAGCAGGGAGATGGAGTTCAAGGCCGGCTTTAGCTACACAGAGTTGGAGGCCATGTGAGACATTGTCTCAAACACACACANACACCCACACACGCACACACACAGAGACAAATCTCAGCTTCACTAAGCAAGAGGCTGGGTGTAGGGAGATCTCAGCCAGTGAGGGTCACCCCCTTCCTAAGTGTGGATTTTCCAGCAGGCGGGTCCATGGCTGGCAGGACTCTGCCATCTGGACACCAGGAAGAGGAGACGACCAAAGATCTAGCTCTGAAATTACCACCAGGGAAGTCTGGAGGTCACCTGCCCAGCATTGATGAGACCCGACCTATAGGCCCAGGCCCAGGCTCCCGTCGTGGCTCCCTGCTGAGCCTACACCCATCCTTTTCACGCCGCAACTCACTGGCAGGACCCCTAGCAGGTCCTGGAGGTCGACGACTATCCCTGGGCCCAATGCCTCCTTTAGGTTCACGAGTTAGCTTTTCTGGGCTACCCCTGGTGCCTGCCCGTCGGATGGCACCCTCCTACCGCACAGAACCGGCACCCGGGGAGCGCTGGGAAGCTGCAAGCGCTCAGCGTGCCCTGGAGGCAGCACTGGACGCAGAGCTGAGCAATGTGTGCTACTCCGGTACTGAGGCGGGGGAACTGGCACAGGCGCTATGTGAACAGATACGCATCCGTGTGCGGGAGCTCAGCCTACCCCGCTACAAACTGGTGTGCAGTGTGGTGTTGGGGCCACGAGAGAGACAGGGTGTGCACGTGGTCAGCCGCGCACTCTGGGATGCGGTGCACGATGGATTGGCCTCTGCCACCTTCACCAACACTTCGCTGTTTGCCGTGGCTACTGTCCACGCGGTCTACTGGGAATGATAAGGCCTTCAAGTTCTGAAAAACGGTTTATTATCCCAGGAGGAGGCCCCCCTGGGGCTCACATCCCAATAAATAAATGTCTGTTAATAAATAAAAGTGGTCCATAAATAATGCCCCCTAGCTGGGAGCTAAGGCTCAGGCTTATCTCAGGGACAAAGGGTAAGAGACAGGGAGGACAGGCCATCCCCAACCGTAGTAAAACTGGTCCCTGATTCCCTGGGGGATTCAGCCCNGAGGCCCCAGTGAGGCACCAAAGGGACAGGAAGGGCCGCAAAGGCAAGGGCCAGAGTCTTTCAGGCATAGGCCTGGGGTCTGGATCACAGCCTGCTCTGCAGGTTGGAACCTAAGCAGGACTTCGATCCCTGAGCAGGCGCAGAGCATAGCGCAGTCGCTGCCGCAGGTCTGGGGAGCAGCCCAGCTGCCGGAGGTGGGAAGCGAGGTAAGTACAAGCACTGCGATTTCGGGCCACAAAAGTCACAAGGAGAGGCTCCCAGCCACTGAGGATCAACTTTGTGTGGTCCCCATAGAAGTTCACCTGTGCACAGAAGGTAACAGTGTTCAGGGCTTGGACACCAGACTCACAGACCTTCCCTCTAACTCTAGGATGGGCTCTTACCTGGACAGTGCCATCACTAAACAGCATGAGTAGGGCCTGATCAGTCTTGACCCACTGTAACAACAGAGGCGGGGNAGGCACCTCTACCTCTTCCACACTGGGCAGATCTCCGCCCTGGAAGAACAGGCAGGTCAGGTCACTAGACTGGCATGAACTGGGTCTCTCCCTAGGGATGGCTCCTGCCCTTACAGGTTCAGCCACTATCTTTGGGCCACCCCGCCCCCATCACTAACAGTGGAGAATCAGAAGACATCAAGATGCATTAGTCCCTCAAGTCCCGTCCCCCGTTTCCCGCCCCCCGCACTGCAGTCCACACACCTTCATGAGGTGCTGCTCCATGTAGGAGGTAAAATACCGCAGGATGCCCAGCTGAGGCTGCAGAGCACGGGGCACAGAACCCACAGAGAAGGAGAAGTGCTTCGTGCTGGTGGGGTTGTAGTGCACAATCCTGAAAAGTGGGGAATGCAGAGAGAAGGAGCCTGGCAGTATCGTTCCTCCCCTTTGGATTTGAAACCCCAGACCCCCGAGCACAGAAACGCCAAGGTGCAACCCTGCTTGGTACAATAGCCTAAATACAAAGCACCCCAAAATAGCACTTACTTTCTATTGGCTGACAGGGCCATGTGTGTGCCATCGTTGAAGAGCACGGCTACACGGCGGCTGGACAGCTGATACCCAAAGCCAAACTTGTTGGAGTAATCAACCCACTTGCTGACCCACACCAGAGGCTCTGGCTGTGCCAACGGGGCTGGGTTCTGTTCCGCTGTTACAGGAGAGGAGGGAGTGAAGACTTTCCCCTGGCCTCTAGGTCCAAAAGAACTTGCCAAACTATTCACATGTACCAGACCCCAGCCTTACCTGGGGGCATGAAGGCCACACAGTTTCTCAGTGCACAGAGGGCAGACTCTACCACTGTGGCCACAGTCAATCCTTCTTCAAACCCTGAGGGAACAGGACACTGACATTTAGGCAATAGCCTCCCTGGGCCCAGGTCATGTCCCTTGACCAACTACTTCCTTCTAGCCCCTGGTCACCACCCCAGCCACCTCCAGCACCTCTCATCTTCTGGCTCCTCACCATCTCCACTGCTTGCCAGTGTCCCACGAGGTGAACTGTCCTCAGCAGCTGTCTCTACCAAGCTGACAGGGGCCAGACCTGAAGTTGCCGGAGCCTGGACAGTTGGATAGAAAGAGAGTGAGATTAGGCCCCAGAATCCAAATCCTTGAAAGTCCAGTGGCCCAGCCCTCTCCCTGATGGCTCTCAGGGCACCCCAGGTCAGCCTCAGCTGGCTAATGAGACACAGCCAATTAGGCCACCACGAGGTTGGATGCTTCATCAGCCATTTACGCTGGGCTTCCCTCAGCTGCTAGGGTCAGGGTGAGTCAGGGGAATAATGCTCACGTGAGCACCTCACCTCAGGCCTGACATCTGGATGACCGATGGATGTGCGCATCAGGCCGCTCACCAAGCAGGAGACATTATCCCGTTCCTCAGAATGGTTCTTATCTGGGGTGAGGGAGAATACAGCCCTTAGTGTTCTGCCTGACCACATTTCCCGAAGTGTTCACACACAGGCAGGTCTTCCCAAGTGTCTAGACAACACATGTTCTCCCCAAGAGTCTACAGACGCCCACACCTGGAACATCCCCTACTCAAATGAATGTAACAAGCACTCTACTGCTCTCTGTCCTCAACCCACCAGCACCTGACTCACTCTTGTTCTTTTTCCTGCCAAACAGGCTCTTGGTAACTTTGGCAAACAGACTCCTTGCAGGATTGGGGGGTGTCAGATCTGGGACTGTTACACAGCTGCTGACAGGGAGCCGATCAGGGGTGTAGCCCTGAGGAAGAGAATCATGCAAACAGAGAAGTGAGACCCCAAGGGTCCCGCTCCCATTTATCCTTTGAGAACAGGCGGACTGAACTTCGGGGTCTGGAGAACCACAGACCTTCGTAAAGAAGTCATGGCGTAGGATCTGTTCAATAGAGGGGCGGTCTCGGGGTGAAGCCCGAAGGATGGCAGCCAGGAGCTGACGGGCAGGCAGTGAGAGGCTGGCAGGCAGCGTGTAATGAACCTGCTTGATGCAGCGGTACGTTTCCTTCAGGTCAGCTGTCTCAAATGGGGGGCTTCCACACAGGAGTGTGTACCTGTGCCCAGGAATGGGAGATCAGAAGTGGGGTAGTGGGGACACCCCATCCATGCACCTGTCTGCCAATGACCTTGGCACTCACATGACACAACCAAGTGACCACACATCTGCCTCAGGGCCATGGCCTTGTCTCAGCAGCACTTCTGGAGCCACATAGTTGGGAGTGCCACAGATGGTCCTGAAAGAGGGTAGGGCAGAGAGGGGAAGGCTCAGGCTCAGATCCAGCCCAGCACCCGCCCCCATTCCTGCCCCTGCTGTGAGTTCAGACAAAGCAGCTGCCTGTCACCAAAGGCCAGAGAGCTCTTGCTTGTCTTGGGACAATGGACGCTGAGAATGGCAGCTGAGTCCTCACCCACCCATCTAGTCCAGCTGCTCAGCTGCCCTGCAGCACAGGAGGAGGCCCTGACCCCATCACAGGCCCCACTCCGAAGGTCAATACAGAGGGCCCATGACTGATCCCTCCCCCCACTTCTGTCTGTCAAACACTCATTAGGCTGTCACCTCCCACGGTCTGTGCTGCACACAACCAACACCAGCTGTCATACCCTCCATAAACACTCACCTGCCACACATACTATCTGTGTTACACACACCCTGACACAGAGTATCATGTCCTGTCATTCCCACACTCAGTCTGTCTCACATATATATGCTCACTGCCTGGTCTGATTTCCCCATCCAACACAGGATCAGCCATACATTTCCAAAAATCCTTAGACTCCTATCTGTGTCAGGAACTCAGGGCACCCACCCATCTGTGCCACACTTTAAGACTGTTGTCCCAGGTTGCCACCTCTACCATCACACATACAGACAGCCCATCATTCCATCCCTGTTTATCCCTAGCACACATCAGGTCACCTTGCTTTCCATATACACACTGTCACACTGTCCATCATCTGTGTCATATTCAGACTGTGGCATCATGTCCTCACTTACTTTTTCCTCTGCTCCGGGGGCTCTAATCGAGCTGCCAGCCCAAAATCCCCCACCTTCAGTTCCATGTTATCAGTGATGAAAAAATTTCCTAGATAGTGGCAGAGAGACGTCGGATTCTTCTTCACTCCCTCTCTTCTCTCCCCCCATCCCCACCCTTCCAACCAGACCCAGGAATCTCACCCAGCTTGAGGTCTCTGTGCAAGATACCCCTCTGGTGCAAGTACTTGAGGCCCGAAAGGATCTGGCGCAGGTAGTAACGAACCTCTGGTTCCAACAGGGTGTGCCGGGCCTTCCAGATGTGGGCCAGGGACTGCAGAAAGCCACTGTTTCAGTCCCTGCTTGCCTTCCCAGACCCGCCCTCCATCTGTGCTTGCTAAGGAGGATAGGAACCCAGCTTTGGATATTAAGAACCTGCTTCCTTTCCCAGCCCTGTACCCGATGAATCCCCCCTATTCCGGACCTTTCGGCTACAGAGCTCCAGGAAAATGTATATGTTGTCAGCATCCTCGAAATGGTGTGAAAAGCGAACGATATGGCGGTGCTGAAGGTCTCGGTGCAACTCGATCTCGTTTAGGATCTGCGACGAGGGCCCGAGATCGTCATCTTTCCAGGGTTCCCACGCCACCATCCCCTCCCTACCCCTTGGTCCTCAGGGCTGGACCCACCTTCTCGCGCTGATGCGGCTTAGCGACGCGGCTCTGCGGGATGACTTTGACCGCGTAGGCTACACCGGTCTCTGTGTCAGTGGCTTCATAGCAGCGGGCGAAGCCTCCCTAAGAGGAGGAAGATGCATGGGCCCGGGAGCTCCGGAGAGGCAGGGTCGGGCCCGGAGGGCTCCCCTCCACCACCGTCAGCGCCACCCCAAAGCCCCCGACCTACCTTGCCCAACAAGCGGCCCTTGATGTAGGTACGGCCGCTGCACGGGTCGGTGATGAGGCGACCCGGGTCCGGCGCCGGTGGCCCGGCCAGCACCTCAGGCTCCGACCGTGGCGAGGCACTAGAAGGCGGCCCCGGGCCGGCGGGGGGCGCGGGCGGGGCGGCGGCGCGCGGGAAGGGGCGCGGGGACAAGAAACCCGCGGCTGGCTCCATGCGGGCGGCGCGGCACAGCGCCGGCCCGAGCTAGTTCTCGGTTCCGCCCGGCCCCGGCTGCGCGTGGCGCTGCCTGGTTTCTCTACGCTGCGATCGCGCCCGAGGGAGCCCGGCGTTTTTATCAATGAACGCCTGCCCCCTCCCGGGTGTCTCGTCATCGCGAGCTCCGCCCCTTTCCTGGCTGCCAGGCATGGAGAAGCCACGCCCTCCGCTCGGCCTCACGTCACCCGAAAGACCCTCCCCCTGCCCGGACGTACTTCAAGGCCACGCCTCCTGCTCTGGCCTTAAAGGCGCCGCGGTAGTGCTAGTCACTCCAGCAGGTGCAAGGCTGCTCCTTTTTTTCTCTGCTACCCCGTCCACGTGGTGACTACGTGTCCTGCCAAAGGCAGCCCCTTTCTTTCTTCATCCTTCCGGGTATATGCCGAAGTCGGAGTGGAGGCCAGTTATCCGGAGGCCTCTTCTGAGCCACAACAAGGATCAGCGTTCCAGCTGGGAGAAGAAAGGCAGGGGTGGCGCAAACTTTCCTTAGTGCACGTCACCAACCAGGGCGGTCTCCTGTAAGCGTCTTATGCTGTGGGACAGAGCCCAGAGTCCTAGCCTAGTGCTGCCCTCTTTGGGGACTATTGGAATAGCACGCTTCGGAGCCTGATTTACCTTATCTGGGACTGTACAATGGGTTTGTGGAACGCAGCCTGGTATTCAAGGTTTGATTTTGCTTTCAAGACAGGATTTCTCTGTGTAGCCCTGGCTGTCCTGGAACTCACCCTGTAGACCAGGTTGGCCTCAAACCCAGAGATCCACCTGCCTCTGCCTCCTGAGTGCTGAGATGAAAGGCACCACCGGGCTTCACCGTGGAAGCTTAATCCCTCTGGCTTTGTCCAAGGATCAAACATCTCCACCTGGTTTTGTGGGCTTCGTTTTTACTCTGAGCTATCCATTCAGATCTCAGATTTACTGAAAACATCTGATAAGTGACAGGCACTGCCTCTACTAAGAATGGTCAAAGCCGCAGCCCTCCTTTAGTTTACATGATTCTGCTTTATGGAAGCAGATGTTAAGGACATAAGCAAAGTAATTACAGGCTGTGAAAAGTACTAAGAAGGAAGTAAACAAAAGAGCAACCAAGAGCCTGCTTTACAAAGAGTAGTCAGGAGAGCCAACAAGTACATACACCCAGTTCCTGCCACCTAGCTGTTTATCTCAGATGTCTCTATGTAACCCTTCAGCACCATCTTCCTCTCAGACTCTGGTCTGGTCATAATGTACCTTGCTGGCATTATTGCTACATTGCACTGCCCTCTCAGCCTTTGGTTTCACTTCCATTTCATCCTGCCTGCGTATGCTGTCAGACATCTCACCCAATCTTCATCAGGCTCTAAAAGACTTGTTTCTTTCTTTCTTTCTTTTTTGGTGTTGTGTTTTGTTTTTGTTTTTTGAGACAGGGTTTCTCCATGTAGTAGCTTTGGCTGTCCTGGAACTAGCTCTGTAGACCATGCTGGCCTCAAACTCACAGAGATCCTCCTGTCTCTACCTCCAGGGTGCCTCACACGAGTGCTGGGATTAAGGCATGTATCACCATGCCACCGGGCCACAAGGACCTTCTTAAAGCTTGTCCTTCATGGCTACAGAAAAAGAGGTGCCAAATAGCCTACGACCAGGAGAAATATCAGCCACTTACATAAGAGGTGTCATGCTCAGGATCTCCTCTGGGGAGAAAGTAGTGGTGAGGCAGGAAAGGACAAAACTTCAGGTCAAATGGGCCTGAAGCCTAGGTAGAGCTTCAAAAGACGTATTCAAAGTCTGGGCTGGAGGTTGAGGTTAGAGGATCAAGAGTTCCAGGTTGTCCTAGTTAGAGTCAACTNTCAATTTGACAACCCAGAGTCATCCGAGGGAGTCTCACTGAGGAGTTGCACAGACCAGATTGACCTTTGGCCAAGTATGTAAGGAATTATCTTGATTGATGATTGGTATGGGATGGCTAAGCTCACTGTGTGTGGCGCCATCCCTGGGCAGGTAGACTGGGCTATATAAGAGATCTAGCAGAGTCAGGCGGTGGTGGCAGTGCAACGCCTTTAATCCCAGCACTCAAAAGGCAGAGGCCAGCCTGGTCTACAGAGGGAGTTCCAGGACAGCCAAGGCTACTAAACAAAGAAACCCTGTTTTGAAAAACCAAAAAGAAAAGAAAAGAGAAAGAAAAGAAAGCTAGTAGAGATGTCTGGAGAGATGATTCAGCAGTTAGGAGCATGGAGNGCTCCTTCAGAGCCCCTGAGTTCCTTCCCAGCACCCACATTGAGTGACTTACAACTGCCTCTAACTTGTGCTCCAGGGGAATTCAACACCTCTAGCCTCCTTGGTTGGGCATTTTGCATGTACACACTCACATACATACACGTATAATTAAAATAAATAAATAAGAAAGTTAACAGAGAGCAAATGAGGGAACAAGCCAGTAAGCAGCATTCCTCCACGGGTTCTGCTTCAGTTCCTGCTTCAGCCTCTGCCATGGCTTCCCTCTAGGATTGACTGTAACCTGTAAAATGAAATAAACCCTTTTCTCCCCAAGTTTCTTTTGGCTATGGTGTTTATCACGGCAATAGAAAACTGACTAGAACAAAGGTCATCCTTATATACATCGTGAATTTGAGACTAACCTAGAATAAATGAAATCTTATCTTAAAAAAGACATATTTGACCAGGTAGTGGTGGAGCACGCCTTTAATCCCAGCACTCGGAAGGCAGAGGCAGGTGGATCTTTGAGTTCGAGACCAGCCTAGTCTACAAAGTGAGTTCCAGGACAGGCAGGGCTACAAAGAAACCCTGTCTTGTTTT
>LZPO01007950.1:8508-19762 GCA_001675575.1 Neotoma lepida
GGCTGTTCACGGACATAAGTGTCAAGTCCTGGTTTCAATGCTAACAAGAATGACCCAACCTCTGTCTCCATATGGAGCTTGCCTCCTACATAGGTAGAGGCTCAGACCAGTGGTTCCACAGACATACAGCTCAGTCATATAATAACATCGAGGACTATTGCCATGCAAAGAAGTAAAACATTTCCAGGATACCATGTGCATCTCACAGAAGGGTCTGGGAAAATTTCTGCAGAGGCCTGAGAATGGGGATTCCCTGGCCCAGCCACTGACATCATGAAGCCATTCTAGCTAAGAGTTCCCGCAGAGGCTTGCACTGGCACTCTCACAGACAGGCAGCTAGCTACCCACCTTCCTCCTCCATCCTACAGAACTAAAGCTTTCTTCAAGGAAGGCATTAGCAAAGAAACGAGAAAAGCAACTCAGATCGCCAAAGGCGGGAGGCCGTGCACTGATCGCATCAGTTAGAAAATTGTCTGCGTTCCCTGGCTTGCTTTTCCTTTAAATGGGACATTCAGTCATAGCCTCACTATAAAATTGATTTATTGTGTGGAAATAATTTCCGTAGCAGGGGAACTAATTTGATTGTGTAGCATAAAGAAAATGTATGTGGGACAATGGGGAAGAATAGAGCCAAAATGAATCCAATATATTTTAATCTCTGCAATACAGATTATATTTTCAATTAAGAAGCTTAACGTGCCTGTGTTCCCGTGTTCAGCTGGCAGGGCCCTTCCCAGAGCACNCTCCCACGTGTTTGCGGGTAATAAGTCACTTAACATTAAGAAGGTACATGGTGATTAGACCTGATCACCCAGTTGCTTCCCGCTAATAGCAGAGTCAGTGTTCACAGCTACTATGGCTTTATTTGGGTGGTAACAAGCGCAGNAATGGGAAAGATAGACCTATTCTATTGCTAACATGATGCATTCATCAGAACAAGAAAATCCTCAGTGCTGAAGTGTTAGTGCAATGGTTAAGGGCACTTGCTGCTCTTGCAGAGGACACAACTTGGGATGCCAGTATCCACATTGGATGACTCATAACCCCCTGTAACTCCAGCTCCAGGGAATCTCCTGCCCTCTTCTGGCCTCCATGGGCACCTGCACTCATGTGCACAGACCCACTCCTCCATCTCACCACACACCCCCCACACACATACACATACTTTTTTTAAAAAAAGAATAAAAACAAGTCTTTTAAAGAAAGAACAAGAAAACCCTGCCTACTTCCCCAACATCATGGTCAGGTCTTAGTTTTAGACTCTGTCTGTCCTGCTCTCTAGAGCAGAGCTGAGCAGAAGGCTATGTCCCAGCAGTTTTGCTTTGCTAATTACATCTACCAGGGGCTTGGCAGCAGATGGGCTGGTCTTTGTTCTGTGCCTGCTCTTGGCTGACCTTGGAGTTGCTCACTCACTGCCTGATGGACTCAGATGCTAGTCATGTCCTCTTGTTCTGGATCATGTTTGATCTTAAGCCAACCGTTGAGATGAAACCATATGAGTTCCATTTTACAATCACTGGAATTTGTCTCCGGGGCTTGTCATGTAACAAGAATGAGCAAGGCAGACCATGGCGCCCTTGATTCTAGGCCATGCTCACAGTTCCTCACTCACCCTCTGTTAGTTCATTTCTCATCCTCAGAGGCAGAGGGCTTATTTTGGCTTACAGTTTGAGCGTGTGGTCTGAAAGTGAAGGAAAACAGTTCTCACCTCAAAAGCACAAAAGATGATTTATTCAGAAATGAAATGTGAGTAGCCATGTCCCAGGAACACAGATTTAGGTTACCCCAAATTACATGTTCTAATATGTTAAGAGTTTCGTGATTTTTAATAGCAACAGAATAAATTCAATAAAAACTAGATGATTTTCAAATATATTGGCAGAAACATCATGTAGTGTTTTTCCCCCAAAGGCAGAGAAATCTGAGCTATAGACCTCAGTAACACCTGGGGCCTTAGCCTTTTGGCTAATGGGCTCTGGTAATCTGGATATTCCAAAAGGTTTGCTTAACAGTCACAAAGATGTTAGATCAAGTGCCAAAGAGATTGACAAAGACCTTAAGAGGGCAGCTAGAGATTGACCCAAGATTAGTTGCCTCTCAATGTCCTGCATTCCATTTTTTCCCAGTAGTCATTGGAGTTCCAATCACTTAATCAGGCTCCCTGAAGCCTCAGTGGAAGGTCCAGTTCTTTCTAGAGTCCTTCAAGACAAGGAAGGCATGGCAGCAGGAGCGTGGGGCTGCTTGCTCACACCTTGACAGACCAGGCAGCAGAGAATTAGGCATGCTGGTACTTAGCTNCCATTCTCCCTTTTCTCTTTTCTTCAGGTCAAGATCCCATGGTGTCAGCATTTAGGCTAGGTTTTATTTCCTCAGTTAATCCTCTCTGAGGAATGACCACAGACATACCAGAGGTGCGCCTCATGAAAGACCCAGCTGTTTCCTGTCAATCAAGTTGACAATAAATAGTAACCATCCCATGTACCTCATTCCCTATCTTTCTTCTTTCTAGAAGCCATGTAAGGGGCACAGACTTTGAGGATGCTGGCTTTCTGTGTGATCTCCTCCTGTCTTCAGCACAGATGTCAGAGGAATACTAGAGTATTGGGTGGAGAGACAAAGGAAGAGAGTGACCAAAGGAGAGCGAATCAGGAGGAGAGTGGGGACATGACTCTGGCAGGGAGAGCGGAGGCAGATGTAGGATTGTTTAAAGGCTAATGTGAGCCTTTCCAGGGGCAGACTGGGAAGCACAGCCTAGCCAGTACACAGGAGCTGGTGCCAGTGAAGAGCTGTTGTGTAAGTGGAACAGGCGCCCAGGGCTCCCTCATGCACAGCCACGTGGCTAGGAACATGTCAGGTTTGATAGCATCAAATCAGACAGTGTAGCCTGGGATGGGGAACCAATTGGGAATGAGGTCAGAGCCCGATATGAAAAGTGGGGGCTGTAAACCACAGAGGAAGAGACCATGGGAACAAGGACAATGGGAAGGTGACAATCTTGAGTTTAAAACCCGGCCGAGACATCATTCACTTTGGTGCTTATTTGTTCTAGAAATATCTTATTGTGTACTAAAACAGGTCAGCCCCAGGCCCAGCCCACCAGAACTACCATCTGGGCCTCTGCTTCTGCTGGCACCCTCTCCTGTAGATTGCCCCTTCCCTTCCAGTGTCTTCAACATTAGTACAAGCTCATCTTCCAGACATGACCTTGACCTCCTCTCTACCCTCTGCTCAGCCCCTGCCTTTGTCTTCAGAGCGGACTTCCCAGAGCTACTTCAGTCCAAGTCTCTGCCTCCTTCCCTCTGTACAATACCCCAACCACTGTTAACATCTGTTCTAATGCAACCAGTGATGCCTGGTCAGTAAGTCCTGTTATTGTCTCACCAATCCTGGACTCAGCTTGCAGTCCCCAACCTTTCCCCTGACCCCATAACCCCACATTGCCCTGGTTCCCTGTCTCTGGTATATCTCCTCTCCCTGCCTCTCCACTGCACATACTGCTTCCCCCACCCCATCTCTCTATCTCTGTTCTTCCACCCTCCCTCCCTCCCCTACCATCCACTTCTCTTGCTCTCTTCCCTAGCAGGCTCCTCCCCCTCTATCCAGAAGAAAGGCTAGTGTCCCAACAGGCCCTGTGTTCTGCTCTTACCCCCTCTTCTTCTAAATACTCTTCTCCGGTGCCCTGCATCCATTTCCAAGGGCTCATTTACAGGCAGATTCAGATCAATTTCCAAGTTCCAGCATCCCTCCCATCCTTTACCTTTCACCTGACTGGAACCTCCCTGATACCTGAGGTCCCCGAGGCTGAACACAGGGCGTTATTCCGAGAGAAAGTGTATGCACTTATGTCTTGAGGGGTGCCTCCTATTGTGTCACCTCCTCTTTGCAGTTCCCCGCCTCCTTTCCCAGAAGTCAGCCTCTCATTCTTTCTTGACCTTGTTTTTGGTTGGTTTTGCTCCTTTGGGGAGCCTGCTACCCAGTTCCCAAATAAATCACACAGAGGCTTATCCTTAATTATAAATGTCTGGCCTTAGCTTGGCTTGTTGCTTGCCAGCTTTCCTTAACTTAAATTATCCCGTCTATCTTTTGCCTCTGGGCTTTTCCCATTCTCTTNCTTCTGTAAATCTTACTCTTACTCTGTGGATTGCTGTGTAGCTGTGTAGCTGGCCCCTGGAGTCCTCCTCCTTCTCTGGCTACTTCTTCCTTCCTTTTTCTCCCAGATTTTTCCTTCTATATATTCTCCCTGCCTGCCAGCCCCCTATCCTTTCACCTGCTTCGCTATTGGCTGTTCAGTTCTTTTTTAGACCATCAGATATTTTAGACAGGCACAGTAACACAGCTTCACAGAGTTAAACAAATGCAACATAAATAAAAGTAACACACCTTAAAATAATATTCTACAGCAGATCCTGGTACACATGGGGTGCCTAATCTCCTTCCCAAAGGGTGGGAGAGAATGAGAGGCCAACAGAGGCTGACACATATATGACTTCTTATTAGGAATAAGTGGCTGGAGAGATGGCTTAGTGGTTAAGAACATTTGATGCTCTTGCAAAGGACCCAGGTTTGATTCCCAGCACCTTCATCAGGTGGTTCACAACCACCTGTAACTTCTGTTCCAGGGTACCCAACATCCTTTTCTGGCCTCTGTACATACTACCTCTATACATACTTAGTAAATTAAAAAAATTAAAAATAAACCTTAAACTGGGAATTGATAAGTTAGCCAAATTCCTTCACTACTGTGTGCCTAAAGGTTGGGAGGAAAGTCAAAATCAGAGTGTTTTGTATCACCTGAAAATTAGATGAAATTCAAAGCTCTGTGTTTGTGAATACAGCCACTTTGGCACACAGTCCCCTCATCCATGTGTTCACTGTAGCCACTTTTGCACAATGGCTGAGTAGTGGCAACAGAGACCATATGGCCTGGGAGATTTAATCTCTTTATGGTCTGATTCTTAATAGAGCAAGTCTACTGATCTGGGGCTGAACTCTTCGGTGAGGAAATGCAGTACAGAGAACAGACACATTATCCCCAGGCTGTGATCTGGTGCAAACCTAGTATGGAGNTTACAGAAATGACTCCCATGTCAATGCCAGTCATGATGGTTAGTTTTCATTGACAACTTGACACACTGTGGGGAAGGATGTCTCCATGAGGAACTGTCTAGATTAGGTTGGCCTGTGGGTGTGTCAATGAAAGATTGTCTCAATTATGTTAACGGATGTGGGCAAGTCTAGCTTAAAAGTCCAGGTCACCATTCCCTAGATTCAGGTCCTGGACTATGAACAAAAGGAGAGTGAAGTGAGCACAAGCCAGCATGCATTGATCTATTGCCCTCTGTTCTTGACAATGGATGTGATATGACTAACTCCTTCAAGTTCCTGCTGTCTGCCTTGACTTTCCGAAGTGATAGACTGGAGCCTGGAATTGTGAGCCAGATAAACCCTTTCTCCCTTGAGTTGCTTTTGTCACAATGGGAAATGAACCTAAGCCACCTACCTTCCAGGAGACAAGGCCCTGACCACAGCAAAGCAACAAGAGATGCGCAGTGATAGGAAGGAAGACAGCCACACAGGTGGCTGCAGCTAGTACAGAGACTCCACATTGGTACTTTGGTCTCATAGTGGGGTTTTTAATCCCCAGTGACTTCTCATTCAGTAAGGCAAGCAAAATACAGATACCCCCAAAATATGCNCACCCTAGTTCCCAGTTCTCTCGGATGTGCTGCTCAGTGTCCTGGAGTTTTCAGGTTACAGATGGAACATGGGGACCTCCAGGGAAAGCTAAGATAATGGACTCTCTCTGGGAGCCTCTGTAAGGAAAACAGCCCTTCCAGCACTTGGGCCCCTTTTTAAACATCTGACCACTAGAACCACAAGGTCATAAATATGTGCTGTGAGGATGTGTTGCAGCACCACAGGATTCCAGTGCACTCAATAAGATCGCCCAGCCCCTCTGCATCCCCCACTTAAAAGTCAGACCCCTGTGAATGTCTTGTACCTGCTTTATGATAGTGACTGTACCTCTGCAGAGCTGTTTGCAATGATGTTCCTTGAAATACTTTTCATCCAGAGGATGCTGAAAAGCTAACTAATAAAGCGGTGCCAGCTACCATAATAGTAACAGACCTGTACTGCTCTGTGGAATTTTGCTTTAACTTTTTTCAGTGAAGTATGCTGGATATCTACAGTTTTGCTCAAATGACAACAGAACCCAAGAAGCTGATGCTGCTATTGAGATAGACCATGGTGCTATTATTGGTGGAGTGACTCTGTGTGTGTGTATGTGTGTGTGTGTGTGTGTGTGTGTGTGTGTGTGTGTGTGTGTGTATGTCTGTGTGTGAACTTTCAGGTTTTGGAAACTTTAACTGTGTGGTCAGTTTTGGAAAAAGTCTCCCAGTTTCCCATGTTGGGTTGACATTTATAGAAATTATTGGCCATATTGGTCTAGAAACATTAAACTTATTTTTTACAGGATAACATACTGTATTAAATATGTAAGATCTTATCTGCATGAATTTGATTATAGAAACTATTAAGGAATTCTCTAAATTTTTTTTATGTAGCTNTTTAAAGAATAAGATTCCCCTGTGCAGAAACCATGCTGGTTTTCTTTTCCCTGCTACCTGATTTCTCTTGATTTCAGCTGATGGCCCTCATAATAACTGGGACAGACAGGGACTACTGTGCCTACAGTAGATTCAGCTTACTTTCTGGGTTTGTCCTAGCTAGCAATTCTGTTGAGTTTTCCTTCATCCAGGTGTGAAATGCCATTCGATTCTGCCATTAGAATCTCTGTGGCTGGTATCTTTCGATCCTGTTCAGCATTTATGAGAATAGAATAACTCAGGCTAAGAACAGACAACAGGTGTGCCTTCTCCCTTCAAATGTGACCTCCCAACCTGGCTCAGAGCTGCTGCTTCTCTTCTGGTCCTCTGACCTCGATAGAGGTATCCAACGCACTTTCTGGGGCAGCATGTAGTGGGTGCAAAGCTGTCAGCCTTAGAGCCCTTATAAGTACCTCTCCCTAGAGTTGACCCAGACCATATCACCAGCTGTGGATGCTGCAGATGTCATGCAGTCACCCTACATTAGTTCCAGGGACCCTGTGAAATAGTCTAGTGACCTTCACAGTCACTTCCCACGGGTTGAGAGTCAACCTTCTTGAGCCCAGGCCTTCCAACTCTCCACTTGCCCTGATCCACTCTCATCATCCTCCTGCTTTTCCACGTTGGGATACAGTACAAATAATAAAGGCATCTGGTGCCTTCCTGGAGTCCCAAAGGCCTAGACAGCACAGGCTCGGCTGGCCAGCCCAGCTCTCAGGTACACGTGATCATGACGCCTAGGAAAGTCAGAGTCTTGACCCATTTGGACTGCTTGTAGCAAAATCCCAAAGGCTGGAGGGTTAAAAACAACAGACATTCATTTCTCATAGTTCTAAAGACCAGAAAATCCAAGATCAAGTTGAGGCAGATTCCCATCTGGTGATGCTGGCTTCCTGACCCACAGATAAGACCTTAATAAGTTCTTAGTACTGTAAGGGTTAAGAGAGTTTCCTTAGACTGCTTCTACCAGGACCACAATCCCAGTCCTGGGGGCTCCACCCTCCATCAGCTCATCACTTCCCAGAGACCCCCACCTCCTAATGCTATAAAGATTTCCCTCTCTGAACTCGGGAGACACAAGCATTAGAGGAGAGCCACTGGGGATGCTGTCTTCCCCACAGTCTTTCTGCCAAGTGAATTTAAAGATGTCATTGTTTCAGCATCTTTCTGTCTCTTCCATGCCTTCCTTCCAGCCACCTGGGGATGCGTGGGCTGTCCCTCCCACGGGTACTTCCGGTACTTGATCAAAATGCTCAAATTTCCTTCCAGCCAAGTACGTTGAAGCAAAAGCAAGCCATTTAAATAGTACTGCATGGGGGAGGGGGTTGCTGGAGACACATCGGGAGTGTGCTTGTATAGCATGCAGGAAGCCCCGGCTTGTATCCTCAGTGCCATACACACCAGGCATGGTGGGGTGCCCCTATAATTGCAGTCCTCAGGAAGTGGAAGCAGGAGGATCAGAAGCTCCAGGTCACCCTTGACTTCATAGTAAGTTTGAGGATAACCTAGGATACACGATACCCTGTCTCGAATTAATTAATTAACTGATTGATTGTAGTTTTGTTGCTGTGTTGTCTATATGTCGGAGTTAATTCCACAAGGTGCTGTTGTGACACCATCAGGCAACTTATTGAGTCTGTGTGGTGATTATATTATGTCCCCCAAAATATTGTGTACCCTAATAAAACTTATTTGGGGTCAGAGAACAGAACAGCCACTAGATTAAACATAGAGGTTAGGCAGTGGTAGCACATGCCTTTAATCCTAGCATTCCCGAGGCAGAGATCCATCCAGATCTCTGTGAGTTCAAGGCCACACTGGAAACAGCCAGGCATGGTGGCACACACCTTTAATTCCAGTGGCACACACCTTTAATTCCAGCACCTGAGATCTCATGTCTTTGCTTGAGAAAGACACATGCCTTTAATCCCAGAAAGTAGTGACAGGAAGCAGAAAGGTATATAAGGTGTGGAAACCAGAAGCTAGAGGCCTCTTAAGCTTTCAGGCTTTGAACAGAGTTGAGCTGAGATTCAGAAGCCTGCAGTCTGAGGAAACAAGATCAGCTGAGGAGTTGGCAAGGTGAGGTTGGCTGTGGCTTGTTCTGTCTCTCTGATCATTCAGAATTTACCTCAATACCTGGCCTGGTGTTTTCAATTAATAAGACCGTTTAAGATTCGCTCTACAAGTCTGTGGGTGTTCCCTGGGAAGGGGGCTGGACCAGGATTTCAGCACCCCTTTCATACCTGTGAGCAATGATTCAAAAGGTACAGAAAAGGGAGGTGGGAGGCTTGGCTGGTTTTTGCTACCTCCTGGCTCGGTGGCCCAAACATGTAGTGAACCTTCTTTGCCTCCTCCCACTGCTAAACAAGGAGAGTGAGTGGGGAGACTGTGTGAGCTCTGGGTTTAGCAGGTGGCACGGCAGAGCTGTTCCCTCTGCTCCAGAACAGAGTCTGCCCCTCTCCCAGGCCCATCTCAGCACCGGAGTATATGTCCAGCTTTCCTCTTGCTGGTGGATGGAGCCACAGGCAACTGTACAACAAGCCACTGTACCTCAGAATTGGGTGCAGTCACTTCAGAGTGAGCAGAGGCTGTACCTCAGAATTGGGTGCAGTCACTTCAGAGTGAACAGAGGCTATTCGTTTTTAGCTGCTGAACTTGAGAGGCAGGAGCTATGTGCTCTCCATAGCTTAGCTGATAGCTGTCAGTTGTCATGGGATCAAGAAACAACTGTCTCATGGGAGCCCCTTGTGGAAAGAAAATCTGTTTGAGGTACCTTCCACCCCTGAGCCTCAAATGACAGAGAGATGGGCCAAGCAGAAATCAGCCACTGCAAATTCAGTTGACAACCAAGCACCAGTCATGTCTCCTGAGAAACATGAATGAGCTTCACTGTCATCTACCTGTCTCATCCTCAACATTAATCAGCCAGTCATTAAAGCATTTTGCCAATATCAGAACTCAGAAACACCTGGAAGGTAGACTTCCTAAGGGGCAGAATGAGGGACTGCTGCTGAGTGGTCCTGGTCAGGTTCCAGAGCAGAGCAGGGTCATCTCAGACAGCAGTCTCTCTGAGCCCATTGGGCCACCCCA
The DNA here is from genome assembly GCA_001675575.1 of Neotoma lepida. Classification (NCBI taxonomy): domain Eukaryota; kingdom Metazoa; phylum Chordata; class Mammalia; order Rodentia; family Cricetidae; genus Neotoma; species Neotoma lepida. The sequence continues at coordinate 18,207 of LZPO01007950.1, forward strand.
AGTGATGCCAGTGTGGGAGGTAGTCGCATTGTTGGACCTAAAATTGGTCATTGTTGAGGTTTGGCCAGGATGTGTCCACCAAAAAGGCGAGTGTATATTAGGCATGATGTTCAGTTGGTGACACTGAGCCAGATTGACTCATGTGACCACTGACTTCCTTCATGGACTAAGTCTTTGATGGGTTTGCANCTATGAGCCATTAGGAAGTACAGCCTGTTTGGAGAAAGTAGGTCACCATAGAGGTGCCTTTGAAGGGTTTATCCTGCACTTGGCCCTTCCCTAGCTTTCTCTTTGCCTCCTGGCCACCATGAAGTGAGTAGTTTTCTGCCATGTTGTGCCTGCCTTTCCAGTATGCTTTTGAATTGGGATCCATAACCAATCTTGCATTTAAATAAATAGTTTCTCTCAGTTATATGTTGTTACAGTGACAAAGAGCTGAAGCATACATGTAGTATCTGCTAAGACATTATGATGTGCCTATCTCTGTGCTCTGTGTGTGTGTGTATAGATAGATAGATAGATAGATAGATAGATAGATAGATAGATAGATAGATAGATAGATAAATAGATATGCAAGTTTGAGTGTGTAGATGCACATGTATGTGGGTGCATGTGGAGGCTTGAGGTTGACATTGTCTTTCTTGATTATTTTCTGCCTTACATATTGAAGCTGGTCTCTGCTCAACCCCAGTTTAACTAGTCTGGCTACTTGGATTGCTCCAGAGATATGGTCTCTACCTCCCCCATCCTAGGCTTACAGATGTTCCACCAGACCCACCCAGGTTTTGCATGGGTGCTTGGATCCGAATTCTGGTCCTTATACTGCACAGTCAGCACTTTACTTGCCAAGCCATCTCCCCAGCCCCAAGCTACCCATCTTCAGAAGTGGTGCCACTGGGCTGTGTCCTCATTACTTTGCTACCAGGCATGAAGGATGGTCTCTGGCCAAAGTCAGCCAAATAGTCTATGCATATACAGTGTCTTTGGGCTTCCCAAAGCTCCTTTTGTCATTATGGCTGCTCTTCTGTGCCTTATAAAGGAAAACATTCCAGGCAGGTGAGAAAATACGCCAGATGCAAGATTGATTTCAACTGATGGTCATCATCAGGCCAGCTGAGTCCTTCAGACCCATGGCTTAATGCTAGAGTATATGATCAGACTTTTGGGTACCATCCCCAGACACTGAATTCTTTAGATCCTCATAACCTATTCCCACAGAAACCTGGAGAATTCCCAAAACATCTATGNGTGTCCACATATTTCACATAGCATCGATTTCAATAAGGATGGCTATTTTTATAATCAGTTGTGCTCAAAGTTCATAAAATAATTTCTAACAGCATGCTAGCATTTCAGCTTTTAGTGGAGGAAACAGAACCAAACACTTCCCAGGCCACTCATTTTAGAATGTACTTTTCTAGTTAAAGGTCGTTGGCCAACTCAACTACATATGCCATGGCTCTAAACTAGCACTTTCTATTGAATTGTTTGTGTGGAAGCAATTTACCCAGTTCCTCACACTTTCAGTTTGGTCTATGTGCAGTGTGTTGTTTTAG
>LZPO01007950.1:25765-53573 GCA_001675575.1 Neotoma lepida
CCTCACAACATTGTGAAAGAAAAGCAAGTGCAGGAATTGACTTGGGTCCTGCTGGCCACGATGTTTGTGTCCCTAAGGAAAACAGTGGGAGGTTATTGGAGTTCAACCCAAGACTGGACCTACCTCCTTCAGGAACGGGATCTTCTGCCACCCTTAGCCTCAATTTGTGTGTGTGTAAAGTATCAGATAATTTACAGCCCATAACTCTTGAACTCATTAAATAACATGATTTGTATGAGGGCAACAGCAGTGTCTGTAACAGAGAGGGCACCTGGAACAGCAGAGCAGCAGGAAGCAGAGTGGTCAGGTGTTGAGGAAACATGAGATCCAGGTAGGATGCAGCCACCTGGCATGGCCCCTTCAGCCCGAATGATTCCTTGAGAGGGAGTATGTTTCAGTGGAAGGTGGGGCCGGGCGTGAATCCTGCCCTAATCCTTTGGCAAGCACAGGACTAGAGGGTGAGAGCCCAGCTATCTCACCTCCTGGAGACCTTGCAAAGAGGACCACACAACCTAGATCCAGGGTAAGACTCCCAGAAAATTCTCTGTATTCCTGTCTGCAACTCAGCCCTGTCTTCTACCAGCAATGGCCAGCAGAAAAAAANCATAAGGCAATTAGGATTTGGGTTAAGAGCTTGATGGATGTTTAAGTCTTTATTGATTTGAAAAAGAAATGAGGAAATCTTGAGGAACTGTAGCAAGAGCTGCACAGACATAAAATGGTGGCGATAGAGCCTTCAGGTTTTGGAGGTCCCAGCTACTCATGACCCTTCCCCACATTAGAGTCCTTGGACCCCATTCTACCTCCATTGTCCACCTGCAAGCATGATTCTACCCCACATTCATGCTTAACTATAATCTCGATTGAGCTGGCTCTATGGTAACACTGGTCTTCCCACATAATTTTGTTGGATAGCCAGGCCTTGGTTTCTGTGCAGTCCTCACGCTTTCTGTACTGGGGGTCCCCCTTAGAAGTCACTTCCTGTACATATGATTTTTCCATTTCCCAGTAGAGGTCATACAAGAGGAAGCCACTGGCTCTAGTTGGTTACTAACTTGACAGGAAAGCTGCTCTGCCAAGCTGGGGACTAGACAGCAGGACTAATTTGCCGACGTACGGCATTCATTACCTCCCCTTCCCATTTAATTGAAGTGGTGTTCTCTGCCTCTCCTTCATCACTTCTCCTTAGCTTGCCCCTTTTTTTCCCAGCATTCCTGAATTCTGCAGAAATTCTTTGAAGGCACATTTCCAGCTCCTGCACTTGACTCATTGTCCTGCTGGGATGGGATCTGTCACTTCTAATTTGTTTCTTGTTTTGTTTTGGTTTTTTTCTACCCACTTTGGGCAAAACGTTTTAGTAAAGGATGCAGTTTTTCCCCACAAAGCAACTTGTTTTGATGCCAGAAGTGTTTAAATGCCCTCATATTGAACTGTGCAATCTAATTATGTAAGTTAAAGTGAGTTTGGGGAAGAAATTAGGAAAACCCTCAGCCTCACAATTTTGGAACTGGCTTTGCATGTCCCGGAGGCTTTGCACCATCATTCATATTTTTTTTCGTCTTTAGTGATGAGGCATCTAGTCTTGAGTTTTAGTAGCATCAAGCACCGAGTAACAGAGATGACGGAGATGTCTGAAGCTGTGACACCATAGTCATTTTAGATCCAGTCCTTGTAGTCATTAAACTGGCTGCTGATGACTTTCCAATTGTTAAGTTCCTTTCTCAGTTGAGTTTNGCTGGGTTACTTTTAGTGCTCCATACATCATCTGCCTTATCCCAGCAGACAGCCTTTTCCAGATGATCTCTTACTAGAGCAGAAGAATCCCCTGACCCTGACCATTTTTGTACGAGGTCATGATAGGCACTAAGGCAGAAAGGCCAGAACATTGGGAAGCTCTCTACAAACTTCATGTTGGTGAGAGGATTGGAAGTCAGCAAACACCTCTGGCAGGTGTATCCACCAAGACATATGAGCATAGAAATAATCATGGGCACAACTTAAGATTTTGTAGTGTGTCTTATTAGCCAGGGTTCTCTAAAAGAACAGAAACAATGGAGTGGATATATATTACAAAGGGGCTTCATTAGATTGGCTTAGATGATACAGACTAGGTAATTCAACATTGGCTATTTACTCACTGGAGAAGTTGAGAATCTGGTNGCTACTCAGTCTATGAGGCTAGATGCCTCAGTAGTCCCAATCTGCTGCTGAAGGCCTGGAAAATTCCTGGAGAGCTGCTGGTCTTTAGTCCATATTAGGAGGCTTGAGAAGCTGGGCTCCCAAGTCAGCAAAGGATGGCAACAGCACCGCTTTGCCCTAGGACTACCTTGTAGCTGGGCTGCTTCTGGAAGATGCCATCCACTCTGGGGCAGGTCTCCCCCCTCACTTAACCCTTCCTAGAAATGCCTTCACAGACCAACCCAAAGTGAGTCTCAGCAGATTTCAGAGCCAATCAAGTTGAAAACTAGGCTTAGCCATCCATTTCATGGCATGTATGGAGATGACAGTGTTTGATGACTGTGGGACATGTAGTGATGTCTCTTCTTCNCTTTCAGTCTCAAAATCTTGAACTAGGTAAACTTGGTAGATTGAAAGTTCCATGGTGTTCTCATGAACCACTGAGAGACTTAAACTGCCTCTTTAGTTAATGTAACATTTCCTTTTTAAATTAATTTTAATTGGCAGTCGTTTTATATATTCACAGGCTGTAGAGTGTTCTGGTGGCATATGTACATCTTGTGGAGTAGTTAAATCATCCTTATTAATGTATCTGTCACCTTACATCTTCCTCCTGTCTTTGTGATGTTGAGCAACTTGGTGCATAGCTAAATGTTTATATGCAGAGGAAACCATTGATTGACAGATATGTAGATACAATTCGATTAAGACTTTAACTGTACAAATGTGTAAATGTGTCAACTACAATTAAATTTAGTTGAGACTGACAGGATAGAATTCAGCATTGTTTCTACTAGAAAGTCCCCAGCAATGACTGCCTCAGATAGAAGAGCTTATCAGAGAAACCACCTTTGTTGTTTGGTGAGTTGGATTATATTGGCTTGGGGATTAATTATTTTTTTCATTGGCACAATTTAAAAAAAAACTGTGTAATGTGAGATAGGGAGGTAGCTCATTCAGTGCATCCCTTCTGTTGTAAGTGTGAGGACCTGCATATGGATCCCCAAAACCCATGTAAGAGGAGCTGTGTTGTTCCCATACATGTAATCCCGGTAGTAGAGACAGACAGATACCTAGAAGCTCATAGGCCAGCTAGCCTGGCATACATGGTGAGGTTCCAACCAATGAGAGTCTCTATCTCAAACAAAAGGTTGCAAGCAGTTGAGGACAGACACCCTACTTTATCCTCTGACCTCTACACACATGCTATGTATGTGCACACCCACATGCACCCACAATGTGTACAGATTACATTATAACAGCTTTGAGCATGGAACCCTGAATTCCTAGATACACTACTAGCTTACCAAGACCCGGAGATTACTTTCTTTCCACTGGGTTTTGGGAAATAAAACTTGCAGGCTCTCGACCTGATGACATTTTTTTNAATCNTTTTAGGATGACATGATTTGCCTCTGATTCTCTCTGTATTATTTATCTTTGTGTAGGGTTTTATCTCCCAAAATTTTAGATTATAAATAAATCCTTCCATAGATTAAAAATGATTGGAAAGAGCTCTGTTTAAANGTAAGCTTACCCTTTTCTTAATCATTTGAACCATTTGGGGAGAGCATCCATGAACGCATTTGAACGTTTATATCATTAGCTAGGTGTTTAGAAGTTACCAACTAATATCCCAGGCTCGGAACAAGACAGAGCTTGATCTGTTTGCCTGATGATTGATGGTTTTCCCCTGCTGAGCCTCTAGCTCTTCTGTGCAAATAGAAACCTGCCTGTTCTGGTACTTCTTCTTCCCTGCAAGCATCATTCTCACATTTTTACANTGTGCCTGGCCTCTATTGATGTGTCCTGGAGCAAGCTGAGGAATGGAGGATTTTGTTTGGATTGGTGATGTTTCCTAACATTCACCTTGACTTAAAGACATCTCTTACTGTACTTGCAAACATATGGTTCCTTGGAACAGAGCCTTTCAGAATATACACGCTGGCAAGGGATCCACTGAGATGCCTTGGAGGTTCATGATGTGGAAAAGGCAAGATTCTTTCCATCAAGAAAAGAGCCAGTGATAAGGGGAGTAATGGAATNAGCTCTGGAGATAAGGAGAAAAAGGGAGTAACGCCCAGTACAGCTGCCAAGCCTCATCAGAAACCTGTGTAACAAAAACCTGAAAATAATTGAACCTTGCCATAGAAAGTCAACTAGAAAGCAGGGGCTCCAGACACAGAGAGAAAATGCCAAATACTGAGCATCTGCTATGAGTCAGTTTGATCTTCTAGGCCATCTTACCCATTCATTTGCCATCAACTCACCTATCCGCCGACCCATTTATTCATCCACCCACCCACTCATTTACCACTTACCCACTCATCATCCACTCATCTACTTATCTACCTACCTACCTGTCTGTTTATCCATCCACCCCACTGTTCATCCACTCATGTATCCATCCATAAACTCACTTATCTCTCCCTTTTACCATTCACCCACTCATCATACACCCACCTACCTATTCATCCATTCCCCCATTGGCCCACCCACTCATGCATCTATCCACCTTCCTATTCATCTACCCACTTGTGGAACCAACCCCTATAAGCAGACAAAATCAGTATATTTGAGTCCCTGCCATTTACCCATTGTCAGAGAGGGGAGTGTTTCTTTTTCTGTTTCTTCTTCTAAGTCCACTCNAGCAGTGTAGAGCAGAGAGAGAATCACCAGTGTGTAAAGGCAACCCCCCTCTGTCTACCCACCTGTCCACCTTCCCNATGGTCACTTCCACTCAAAACCAATTGAGATCTTGCTGGGTTGGGCACACTTGGAGGAAAGCCTTTATTCTATATAAGACATCATGAATCTGTCTAGGTGAATGACTTGGGATCCTCTTCACACCCCTCTATGCCCAGAAGCAAGTGCTGTGCAAAAACTTCTAATATATTTTCTGCATTTATGCTTCCTAGTTTGAGGTTTATTAGAAACAGCATAGGATAACAGTGCCTAATAGGTCATCCTACCAAAAATAGCCACTGCTTATGTTTCCTTTTGCCTAGTTAGCTAATTGGTTTATTTCAGGAAGACTTGGGGCACAGCAGCTTTTTCATGCCATTGCTGTGAACTGTTGGGTATTATTTACACATGTCCCTGGTGGGGCTGTGCAAGTCACACTACCCTGATGCACTGAGCCCACATTCTATTTTGTCTTGTTTACAGCATTAATTGTAGTGTTTATTTGATCATTCCCCTAGCTTTCTTCATGCAACTTGCATTCTGTGTTATTTGGAGTTTTGTCCTGGCTTTTTAAAAAATTTATAAGGAATCTAAATTATAGAATCTATCTTTCAGCACTGCTCTTTCTCAGCTGACAGTTCATTAAAAAAGTTTTTGTTCAGCCTTCATATTGTTTCAGCCTGACATGGTTTCTTTTTCTTTAAAGGGGGAGGGGCATCTTGAGAAATATCTTTATTTAACTAACTGAAACTGTTCCAGAGCTTAATTAGAAGTCGCATATTGCAACTGTTTGGGTGTTATCTAGAGGCAAAATAATTACCCTGTAATAATAATCCATGTTGTGCTAAACCCATCATTATTGTCATCAAGGGCTGGGGACAGCAACTTACAGCTCTTAAGGGTAGTAAGGTACTCTGGGGAGTGTCCACAAAAGCTGAAGGAAAATAATAGAAAAGTTATTGCGGCTATATAAGCTTGGAGTTCTTGGACTTGATGCAAGCTCATTCCTGTGAGAACAGAAAATTGTGTTCCATGGAGGCTGGAGGCAGGCTCTGTGGTCTCTGTTGTTGCAGCATGTGGCCCCTAGCTGGACATAAAGGCTAAGACTTGGGAATATAAGGAGATCATCTTCTTTTGGTCCATGCTGTACTCCTGAGGGTTGAGCCTGGTGCGACAGGTACCAGCCCAAGACTAGAGGCCAGCAAGCATCGCCATGCTTCTTATATACATACACAAAGCATGGCCATAGTTCTGTGCTCCATGTAGTAATCCGTCAGAGTCTCCAAACACCCTGCATTCAGCTTTAATTTAATAACTATGTCAGTTACAGAGTTCATCACCAAGAGCTATATCTCAAACGTAACTGGGCATCCTAGATTTGCAATATCCTGGACAATGGATGCTGCTGCCTAGGCTGTTAATGGACAAGGCAATGATCCCCATGGTCCTCCATTACATGACACTTAAAAACACCCATTCTTCCAATCTAGTTATGTCTTCATGTCTCCAGGGAAGAATACAGCTGTTTCTTTAGTGCCTGAGATAGCAAGCTCCACCATGGGCCATGGGGCACACCTGTGTGGGTCCTCCATCCTGCTGTTTGGCTTTCTGATGGAATGATGCTTGCCTGACTCACAGAGCTGCATCCAAGAGAGTGAGAAAGTGGAAAAGAGTGACAGGAAGTGCCGTGGAAAGGGCACTGCCAGACGCCTCTGGAAGCCCTGGGTGGACCTTTCCTTCCTCCTCCTTCCTCCTAAGACCAGTAACCTATATAGTGAACTCTGTGGTGGCAGGAGCATGCTTAGTTAAAGAGATAGTGCTGTCAGGGAGTGGAGATTTCAAGGAACCCAGATTTCCCTCACATTGTAGCTGTTTCCTGCTGTCTAAATGAGGAGAGGTAATTAAGTTTATTATCTGTGACCTAATGCTAATTCCTCTTGCATCCTTGCTTTGTGCAAAGGGAGAATGCCATTTACAATGAAGTAGCTGGACTAAGCTTTTCTGTTGTCAACACTCCCAAGGGTTATAAAACAAGTCTACTAGTGAACAAGCTGAGGAAAGACAGTACTCCAGAGTCCTCCCTGACAGCCCAAATTGCACACTTTATCATAGAAAAATAGAAGTCAAGGTGTTGAGAAATGTGCTGGATACTGGACATGGTTGGGGCTGGGGAGATGGCTCAGTGGGGTCCAGCCCTTGCTATACAAGTATTTACACCTGAGTTCAAATCTTCCTCACCTATGTAAAAAGCTAGGGATGGCGTGTGCACTGGTTACCCTGGCACTCGGACAGAGGCTACTGGAGGATCCCCAGGGCTTGCCAGCCACCATCCTAGCTCCAGGTTCAAAGACTTATTCTCTGTGTGAAGGGACTAAGGTGCAGAGTTATAGAGCCGGACATCCAGTGCCCTCACCTGGCCTCCCTGTGCCCACACCGCACATGCCAGTTATACCTATCGCCGAATCAAAGGATCCCATGCCTCTAAAATCCTTGCCAGGTCACTTTCTTATCTACTAAAGCCTTTTTAATTTTATTTCATTAAGAGAACAATGATTGAAATTAGATAAAGGACAGATGGTACTGATAGTGGCTGTACTTCCGAGTACAGTAACATTGTACCAAACCACGCTAAGCCTAATAGCTTGCACAGGAAGAATGCTTTCAAACCCAAGGCCAACTAACTAGAGGATTTGATTATGAAGCAATAAGATGCTGTAACTTCAGGGAAGGATTTCATTTACACTTTTTCTTCCTTTTTTGAGAGGTAGGGTATTTTTGTATTATGTTCTAAATGTTACCTTCAATTCCTCTTATTTTGGTCTGTTTCTTTCATTCTACATGTGCTAATTTTCTTGATTCATTTGGACAACATCTGCATATAACTCTCAGAGTTTTTCACTGGCAAAACCTCCCAACTTCACACAGGCCGTAGAGACGTCACATTCTCCACAGTCTGGAATCCTATCTAATTGAAATGCCAAACTTCCAAAGGTACCAAAGCCTAAGTGTGTAATTATGCCATTTTCTCTTGATCTTCCAGAGTCTTCCTGCGAGCAATTAATCAGTATGCAGATATGCTGAACAAGAAATTTCTGGATCAAGCCAACTTTGAGCTGCAGGTAAAAGGAAGTAGACAGCCCCTTTGTGGGAGAATCATGTTAAAACAAAGGGCTGGTCAGCTCCAGTCATTTATAGCTAATCCCTGGATCCTAAAGGACCTCTCATCGGGGGTGGAAATGGAACCCGAGGGGTGAAAATTATGCTCCCATTGTGTTTNCTCCATTTAGCAAGTTAGGAAATAGAGTTGTTTCCAAGAGAAAGTACTGAATCAGAGTGGCAAGGAGGGACTCTCCTGGCAGGAGGCAGGCNGGCCACCGAGTGCCACTATGCCTGGCTGCCAGCCTCATCTCAAATCGTCCTAAGACAGGATGAAGGGTTCAGTGGAGGAGAATCAGGTGTGCTTTGCTGAGCTAATTGCTTCTGAAACTCTCTTGCCCTCAGACTCTCTCCTGGCTTTGTGCCACCTGTAGTGTCCATAGTGAGTCCTCCTGCTTCATAAATACCTCTTCTGTATATGCCCTGCCTAAGTGTGTGTGTGGAGGGGTGCTGGGCGGGAACCCTGGGGCCTTGTGCATGTTAACTAGGCCCTCTATCAACTAAGCCACCTCCCCAGCCCTAGCAGTGTTGCTTTAATTTTTCTTTTCCTTTTTACTTTTTATTGTTTTTCTCTGCTTGATGCTTGTTTTCATATGTCATAAACCAAGATTCACATGCGGTAAATGAGTTGTTAGGAAATATTTCCTCTACTCTTTATAAGTCTCATTCCCGCTCTGCAGGAGTAACTTGTAACTAACCGCTCTGCCCTTTTCCTGACACCAGACGCATTTATGTGGGCCGATGCATGATTTCATCTTGCCTTTAGCATGTGTTGGTTCATGCCGAGTGTTTTACAGTCTTGTCGTACTCCACAGGATGAACGTGCCTGCGCTTACTCAGCTGCCCCTGCAAAATGGCCCAGAGCTTCTGCTTCTCACTGTCCTGAGCCAAGCTTCCATGAGCTTTCATGGAAGTCAGTGCATGCACATACACCCGATAGGAAAGGCTGATTGCTGGCAAAACAGGATGAATATTTCAGCTTGATGGACAGTGTCGAAATGTCCTCCTAAGAATGTTTTAGCAGTAGCACCCTCACCGGCTCTCTGTGTGTGTGTGTCTGTGTGTGTGTGTGTGTGTGTGTGTGTGTGTGTGTGTGTGTGTAAAACTTTTATTAATCTTCTTCCTTGAGAATTTCATCCATGTATGTAATCCATTCTCATTCCTCTCACTCACCAACCCTATCTTCTCCTAGCTCCTTCCCACCTCTGTCAACCTCCCTTCCACATTACAAGTGTCTTTCTCACATTCCTGTCTTTATGTTTTGTCTTGTGATCTGCTGAGCTAACCAGGACATCCTCACTAGACTTTTTTGAAGGAAGCAACTCTTTGCAGCCTTTCTTTAGAATTGTGGATTCTTGTTTATATGAATTTTTCTAATCGCTACATTTTTTATGACCAGTTAAGATGAGCATATTTATCAGCTGTGGGGATTTTTGCTGTGAGCTCTCTGGCCATTTCTTTTGCTTGTGTTGGCTGTTAGTATTTTTAATAAGTTGAGACTCTTCATATATCCTATTCATGGTTTTAAGTTTATTATATAAAAATATTTAATTTTTCTGTAGTCAGACTTGACATTTCTCTTGTGATTATGTGGTCTTAGGTTTAGTGTAGTAATTCTTTATTTGCCTTAGTGTTGTAGATTGAGTTATCTGCAATGAAGTTAATATCAGCAATTACCTTCAGAGTTCTGCTTAATGGATTGATTTTTTTTTCTTTTCAGTTATTTAACCCACCTAAGATTTCTGTAGCTAATGTTAGGATCAGGGTCAACCTTTATTCTCCCCACTTTTAGTTCATGATTGGGTTTCCCTGTCTCTAGTGATTTTGCATGCTGCCATTGGCTGAATTGCAAACCTGTGTTGATATGGATTCTGTTGTCTGTGTAGTTACCACAGTGGTTTCGTTACTTCAGCTCTGTAGCCAGATAGTGGAATCTGCAGCTCCCAGTTTATTTTCTCTTAAGAATTTCCCTACCAAGAAAAAAAAAAAAAAACAATGCCAGTCGGTGGTGGTGCATGCGTTTAATTCTGGCACTGTGGAGGCTTTTTATGAGTTTGAGGCCAGCCTGGTCTACAGAGCTAGTTCCAGGACAGTGCCAAGGTTACACAAAGAAACCCTGGCTCAAAAAAAAATAGTAAATAAATAAATAGGATTGCCTTGGCTCTTTTTGTGTATTTCTTCTTGCACATGTAGTTTAAAATCAGATTGTTGAACTTCTCTTCTGAGAAGTTGCATGTTAAATGGAATTACTGGACTTGTGAACTTAGAAAAGTTACTGCATTTGAGGGAGTTTTTGCAGTCTGTCTTTCTCCCATCCTGTGCTGGTCTTCTTGTTCTAGCTTTCATTAAACTCTGAGCATTCTGAGGTTAGGGACATCTACTCAGCTTCCATCTTACTGTAGCTGTGAGCATCCTGAGATGGGTGACCAGTGCATCCTGAGATGGGTGACCAGTGCATCCTGGGCTAGTTCTGTAGTGGTCAGCAGCACTGTAGGCAATGCCACTTTCTAGGGAGAGCCAGATAAAGGGGGCCACACACACTCTTAAATCCTGGGGATGCTCTTGAATTCCTACCTTTCACAGGTCATTAAACTCAGAGTTGGTAATGAGAACGTCTTATCTTTATGTGACTCTTTGTAGCTATCGAGTTCGAATATTATCCCTGGTTTGTAAATGAGAAAAACTGGCTTCTACAATGTCTTCTAAAGATCATCCTTCAAATCCCATACAGTCCATAAATCCTTGAAATGGTGGTTTGATCTTTTTACATGTTTTCCCTAATTGTCTGGTGTATGCATAATTTTGGTATAATAAAATGTTGTAAATCATACAAGGGTATACCTTTCTTCAGAGAGGGGCCCCACCACATGCTGACAGAGCTAAAACTGTGCAACACTCAATGCATGCTCAGCACCACCATATCTGTAGCCACTGCTTCTGCAAGTCATAATCGATGTCCCTTCCAGGAAGCCTACCCAGGTAGATACTACTAACAACTTCCTGTTACTGGTGAAGAAACTGAGGCACAAGCTGAGGTTAGAGGAGTTTGCCCTGGTGAGTTGAGCCTCACACTCAGTTATGAATCATACCCTGAGGCTAGCTTGCAGTGTTCTGTTTTAAGCATTTCAGGATGATAATTGCCCAGAGCCTTTCTGAGATCCATTGTTAAGTAAGCTATTCCACAACGTAGCGTCTCCTCTTCTCCTGTCTTGGTTTTCAGCTGTGGAACAACTATTTTCACCTGGCTGTGGCTTTCCTCACTCAAGAGTCCCTGCAGCTGGAGAATTTTTCAAGCGCTAAGAGAGCCAAAATCTTCAACAAGTAAGTCGTCCCCCAGCTCTGCCGCTGCTTCGGGCAGAAGCCTCCTGCTTATTACCCTAATTTCCATGTCTCCTCTAAGCCAACTGGGTACAAATTGAGATGTAATCACAGTGTAATGAAAGGGTGGTTTCAAATCACAAATCCGGTGTCGCCTTTGTAACCCATGAATCAAGAACTAAAAATTGCAGGATTCATCCTGGTAGGTTCCAAGTCAGTGTGATTGGAAATGGTTAGTGCTACACAGCATTGGAGTTTCTGGAGATAATGACTTTTACTGAGCACTCTTTTGATGTCATTATGCATGTGGTTTACTTTATTGCTTACTTTTCCAATTCTTTGACAAAAAGTTCTGATGGAAGCCATCAGCGCTGCTGGGACTGTCCAGCCTGCTGGAACAGAGCCATCCATGGTTTCCTTCTTGGCACAAAAGTTCCCTGTCTTCATCTGGATTTGAGTGGACTAGATTAGCCTGTGTGCCATTGAAGAAGCTTCATGAAGGCCAAGATCCTTGGGCAGCTCTGTGGTGCCAGAGGCCATCCTGAATGATCCAGTTCCTGTGTCAGGAAAGAAGATTATGGGCTGAGGAGATGGCTCAAGCTCAAGCATAAGTACCTGAGTTCAAATCCCCAGAACACATGTAAAGCCAGACACAATAGTGCACATCTTTAATTTCATAATTCATATGGTGTGATGAGAAAAAGAGGCAGGACAATTCTAAGAAGCTTTCGGGCTTACATAGCAGCAAACAAGGAACCTTCCCTCAAAGCACATGGAAGGGGGTGTCCAACACCTCTGATCTCAGCACACGTGCACACACACACACACACACAATTTACAGAGAAAGAAAAAATAATAGTTGCTCAGGTTCCTTCCCAAGGTCTTGATTTCCTGAGGTTTTAGCTCCTCTCCTGCCTCAGTTCCACCCATGTCACCCTGTTCCAGGTGTCCCTTCGATGGGGACTGCCCAGAAGATTCTGAAATGGTACCCATATTTCNGAGTCATCGTGTTTATAGTGCCTCTGTAATATTCTGACTGTGCCTACGCTTTGCATAGTCTCTATGGGTTGCTGAGGTCAGAGGGTGCAGAGAGGGTCTGGGAATGAGAAGCTGCTCTGCTTCTCATAGTCCAGCAGTTTCTATCTCCCTTACTGGGAAATGGAAAATACATGATCCCTGGAGTGTAAGACATGTTTCTCCATTTAATATTGAGCTTAGTTCACGTGCCAGCAGCCTGCCTTCTAAGCACTGTGCTTGCATGTATATATGTATATGTGTATATGCATGTGTGTATATGTATGCATGTGTTTGTGTGCCCATGTATGCATTTCACATATAATCATTAAAGACATTCAATAAGTCCTCCCATCATCAATGTTTTCCATATGAGCAAGATAAAGAAAGCTGGAGGGCTCGTTGTGGGCCACTTACCTTATCTAGCGCATGATGGCAGAATTCCAGCCTAGGCATCCCCATGCACAGGATGAACTTATGCTGCTTGACTTTCAGAGAGAACCTGTCTGCAAATCTTCTTGCACCTGACCAGATCTCCTTTGGTTCCCTCAGGTGGTTGACCCCAAGAGCCACAAGTGTAGACAATGACTATTGTTTAGAAGTGACAAATGTACCTGCCAGACCAAGCACAGTGGGGGCAGAGTAGCACCCACCTGTGACTGCTGGCACATTGCCTCTCTTTGGAACCTTTTTGGGACTTAATTGCTCACCATGGCCCCCAGTGCCCAGGGACAGACTTTTGCCANCTATACAGTGCTGGAGACTGACCCTACGTGAAGTTCCCAGTTTCTGACAGTCACAGGGCTTGTGAGAAGGAAGGCATGACTGCTTGTGTTGTTGCTGTCCATGTAGTAGAAGCCATCATTTTAGAAGCAAAGTACTCTTAGCAGCTCTCAGTGTGGCTCACTGAGGCTACCTCAGCTCCTTGAAGCACAGGCTCCCAACATTTGTTACATTTGTCCAGCAGTCCGTGTGGGTTGTGCACACTGAGAGGAGACTCTGGCACTCAGACCTAGTGCTGGCTGAGTTCATTTAATATGAACACCTCTGCTTCCTACCCTTAGAAATCGATGCTGTCTTAGATAGGGTTTCTCTTGCTGCGAAGAGACGCCATGACCACGGCAACTCTTATAAAAGAAAACATTTCACTGGGGCTGGCTTACAGTTTCAGAGGTTTAGTCCATTATCATCATGGTGGGGCATGGCGGCGTGCAGGCAGATATGGTGCTGGAGAAGGAGCTGAGAGTCCTACATCTTGATCTGCAGGCAGCAGAAAGAGACTGAGTGCCACTCTGGGCATAGCTTGAGCATAGGAGACCTCAAAGCCTAACCCCACAGTGACACNCGTCCTCTGACAAGGCCATACCTCCTAATAGTGCCACTCCCTATGGGGGCCATTTTCATTCAAACCACCACAGATGCCTACTGGAGGACAGATGCTTTTAAAGTAGATGCTCCTTCTGGAGGCCTTGATGCTGAGCACTGTGGAGACCGGGGCAGTAGCTCTGTGCTGGCCTCTCCTCATGCTGCTATGTTAACAGTCTAAACTAGACAGCCACAGAGATTGCTTTAGCAGGACCCTATTCTCCAGAGAAAGTCTTTGCTCTGTGGATTCAAAGGCCACAGAGCCAAAGGAAATTAAATATAGCCATCTGGTGTGGCCCTTTCTGGAGCCCACAGTGCCTCTGGATCAGGCTTTCCTGTCTCTCTTAAACACAATAACAAGATTCTGGAACTGTGCCTCTGTGTGTTCTCAAGGATTTCTCAGGGGAAAAGCCTGACAATATTAGAAGTTGTCTTTGTAAACTCTATGAGATATTTGGGCCTCACTAGGCCACAGACTACATGTGGCAGTGACTGGCTACTGAGGGCAGTATGCTCCCCAACATGACTTATAAGCCTAAGAGATATCAGCGTCATGCAGGGTGTCACCAGTGTTCATGATAATTGTGCCTCTTTATAGACCTTAGTCACTTCATAGTACATTTGCAAACATTATTCTGTTTTTTAAATAGTTTATTTTTATTTTATGTACATTGGTGTTTTGCCCACATGTGTGAGGGTATTGGATCTTGGAGTTTCAGACAGTTGCAAGCTGCCATATGGGTACTGGGAATCGAACTCAGAACCTCTGGAAGAACAGTCAGTGCTCTTAACCACTGAGCCATCTCTCCAGCCCAGCAAACATTACTCTTAAATAGCAAACAGCTTAAGACGTATCTCAGGATGTCCTGCCCAAACTCTTTTATTTACTGAGTGAATTGGGCACCTAGATATCATCTCTTTAGTTTATTTAGTGGAACAGGATTAGGCCTCTTCTGTGTTCAGGCAAGTATGGTCCTGATGCAGGGGAAGGAGGGAAAATATATCCCAAGGTGAAGACACTCATTGTCTAGTGGAAAGCTAAGCTAAAGCAGTGAATGGAGTCAGGAGAGCATAAGGTTGTCACCAGGGTCTTGAAAACTGGAGGTTGGCCTGCAAGGCACAGCCTAGAGAACAGAAGCTACCAGGTAGTGTGGACTTCAGACAAGGGTTAGATGGAAGCTGAGCTGTCTGCCCATTTGCCTGACATTGCACCCCAAAGGGCATGGCCTGATCTTCTAGCAAAGAGATGCACTGACTTGGAAGGGTAAGGGAGAGGGGACGGCTGGCTCCTCGGAGGGCAGAGCATGCAGGGAAATGATACGGAGTTAGCCCCAGTAGTCTGAGGTAGTAGCCGATCTTAGGTCCTTGGGGCACAATGCGTATGTTTAACTATGTCTGGGGGAAAGCCTTGAGTCTGAGGTAGATTCAGGTCCTCCAACTCATGCCCTTGAGACTGTCCACACGTGGCCTGTCAGCTTCTCTAGGACACATCTGAGTGGACAACTTCTGTCTTTTTTTCCCCTACCTGGTCTACCTCACCATGCATGGCTCAGAAAAGTACAGATTTCTGAAAGCAGGAGATCTACTTATTCATGCTCTAAGTACCTGGGTGTAAAACACACACAAAAAAGAAGACACACCATGGCTAGAACTGAGTATATCAACCCCCGAATAAGAGGAAGATTTGCTTGTAACCCCAGAGTAAAGAACTGCAAGGAATCAAAGTCCATAATAAGAAAATGCTGTCATTCCACCTGAACATATCCTTGGTGCTAGTGACTCCCAGTGACAGACATCAGGAGAGTGCTGCTTTGGACTATCATCCACTCTCCCCAAGCTTTTTACATTGTTGGGGGTTCAGGAAATGTGAATACAATGCAGAAGAGTTAACTTTAAATTCACAGCNGTTTGGACAACATTAATATGTCACATGACTACAAGGGCGCTCCATGCTCAGGACCCAACTTTGTTCTGGGAGAGAAAGGATTTGTGAATTGCTTTTGCATGTTTTTGTTTGTTTGTTTATTTTTGTTTGAGTCGGGGTCTTTCTACATAGCCCTGACTGTCCTGGAATTCACTATGTACATCGGGCTAACTTCAAAGGCACAGAGATCCTCCTGCCTCTGCCTCTGCCTCTGGAGTGCTGGGATTAAAGGTGTGTGTCACTAAGCACAATGCTTTTGCAAGTATTTACAAGAGACTCCCTCTTTCAGTGGCATCACAGCAGGGGGAGGGGACATTGACTGAGCAAGCCTAGCTCTTTTACTTACCCTTATTTTCCCTTATGAAATCTATAACCTCCTCAGAGGACATGTTTTGAAGCTGAACCAAAACATCACAAAGACAAAACTATTCCCATTTCATCAGACACTGGCTTCCGAAGTACCAAACTAGAGATGGGATTTTGAGGGAAGCCAAGAAGAGATAAATGAATGTGATGTGACAAATCCCGTGTTCCAGCATGGTCTAATCAGAAGGTAGGATTCTGTATTGCAGAATACGATCGATTCAAGACTCATGCTAATTATTTTTTCNGAAAGATTCAAAGTGTTCCAAGTAAATTCACATTAAGGATTAGAGGGGGACCCAGGGAAACAAGCTTCATAAGCAGTAGCCCTGTGTCACCTTTGCGTTGGCAAAGCTAATTAGATACATTGATGAGACCTTGTCCTGAGGAGCATAATAAAGCTTATCGCAGGCAGAATGCTCACATCAGCCTTGTATTAAACAGGGCTCATTCCCAGTGGGCTCATCCCCTCCTACCTATTGTGATTTTTTTTGTTTGTTTGCTTGTTTGTTTGTTTTGTTTTGTTTTTTTTCCCATTAAGACAGAAATGCCTCATCCTACCCATGAGGCCACTTCCTGGTTATCTTTCTTTTCTCTCTCTCTNTTGTCCTAACCATCCACCCTTTGGCACTCTGCCCACAGATACTGTATATTCCTCCAGAACCTCTGACCAAGTGAGAAGGCACTAAATCAGGGTGGGACATTTAGTGCTCTTGATGGCTGTCCCCAAGTCCTTCAGTGCTGTTGTTCTTCACTCGTGTCATGGTCACTAACACAGAGTTTGGGTGCTTTGTAAAGATGTTGCCGTTAGCTCATCATCTTGGAGGTAAGAGACTTCAAGGACATGAGGTCAGCATGTTCCCAGCTTCTGCTAAGAGTCTTGTGCTGCATAACAGCTTGGTAGTGAAGCATGGAGGGGAAGCAAGGAGTACAGAAAAGGAGTGTTCATGAGAGAGAAACAGGCAGATTTGCTTTATAAATACATGCTCTCCCCATGACTAATCTATTCCTACAGACCTAACTTTTCCTGCAGATCTAACTCACTCTCAGGAGATCTGACTAACTCAATCTTGAGAGAACCAAGCCAGTCTCTTGAAAGACATTTATCCATCCCTGAGGGCAGTATTCTCATGATAGAACCACATCTAGATGTCTTAATGTCTGCCATCTCTCTATCCTATTACCTTGGAGAGCAGACTTGCAGCACATGGACCCGTGGGGACAAGAGTATCCAAATCACAGTAATCCGTCTTCAAGAACTCCATCTCCTTCTCCTCTAGAACTCCATTCTAGGCTTGCTTCTGCCTCTCCAGCCTAGTTCCTCATCTGATTTAGACTTCTAGACCCACATATCACATGTCAGAGCCCCTCCAACCTCAGTCGTAGTATTCTTGTTTTATTCTCTCCTTAGAAAAGCATCTTTCAGATTCTAGATTCTAATTGTTTACTGGACCAGATATGAAGTAGATGGATCATTGCATGTGTTCCCTTGGTTCACCTGCCATAATAGTGTACACAAGGAAGTCACAATCTGTCGTCCAGTAGTTATAGAGGCCAGAAGTCTGAAATCCAGATAGCGATGGTGTAGGTTCTTCTGCTAGGGGAGGGGGAGGTTCTGTTAACTTCAGCTCGCTGTCCCCAGTTCTCAACATTCCCTAGCCTGTGTTGTAACTCCATTCTGTTCAGCTCCAGATTAGGTTCTTTTCATGTCTTCCTGTGTGTCTGTGACTCTTAGTGTGCCCTCCTCATTGGAATAGCACTTTGTGCATGGAGGGCCCACTTTACTCCAGTGTGACTTCNTCACAACTAGGCTACACCATATAGATCCTATTTCCAAATAAGGTCACACTAACAGAAATCATGTGTATAAGAGATTCAAATAACCTGTGTGATTCTGGGATTGAAGTCTGTCTCTCCTGTCATGACGTATGTCTCACGAGGCCTGTGGATCTTGTTGGAGTTCTCAGTAAGTGATGACTAAATAAATCAGTCTACTGGCCCTTGCAACCGTGAATGAGATGCTGTGGTTAAGGCAAGCCTTTTAAAATGCAGCATCTCCTCACTAGAGTATTGGCTAGGACAGAGTGAGTACCACCCTACTCTCACCATTTAGAACAGCACCAAAACAAGCATCAGGAGTTGTTTTCCTATGCTGTGGAAGAAAGTGAGGATCAGAGGGCCCAGGTACTTTGCCCAGCTGTGCTTAGATTTGGGATCTGGTTTGCCTCATCCCTTAGGAGGGCTGAATGTGGTGGATGTAATTTTCTCTTCTTGGGTTAAAGGAGTCCACGTGCTATCATTAAGCCTGAATGTAGGAACTTAGCACTTCCTGGACAAAGGAAGGGCTCCCTCTCAAGCCAACTTTCCTATGCCCCTTGTTGGGTGAACACACAGGGGTGAAGTCACTCTAGCTCTTTGTCCTTATGACTTGGTGGAGCTAGGCTCATCTGCTTGGCACCGTGAATCCAGGGTTCCTTGTTGGAAGAGTGACATGGCACTGTCAGAATGATATGAGATGGAAGCACTTTGGAAGAAGATGTGACACTGGTCCCAGGAGTGTGCACAGTGCAGGAAACAATGTGAGCTTGTGATCTGAGGACTTGGACTCTCTTCTCTCTTTGTCCTGTAATCCAAGCCAAGTCATCCAGCTTTTCCCCTCCAGGCTTGGGCCAGCTCCCTGACTCTGCACTGTGAGAGAGCCACTTAACTGTGATCTCCACGGTTGCCCCCAGTTCTGAGGCCTGCCTCCAGGAAATGAGCTTCAACCAGACACTCTCAATTATCATCATTTTTCTCTTCCAAGAGAGGAAGGTAGACTTGTTCCCCGNAAGCCCTCCTGAGGTCTGGTGACAGCTGTTGCTCCACTTGGGAATTACTAGGAAGCATGTATAGATTCATCAGATCTGCCTTCTTATTAAATGTAAAGGAAAGATCAAGCCCGCTGCCAGGGAACTCCAGTCCTGCCCTCCACCATGTGGCTTCCTCCTTCTTCTCTGGGTTTCCAGGCATCTTGTCTTATTGGACTGTTAAGCAGTATTTTCAGCTCCTTGAGCTGTAGGCCTGGCTCTCAGGAGAATCGCCTGCTCTGATCACTGCTGGTCCCCTGGCTCTCAAGTACTGCCATGCCAAAACATCACCTGAGTCCAGAAAGCAGAAGTGGAGAGGAAACCTGTGGTCCTCACCATCCTTCAGCAAGGGAGAGACATCGTGCTGACTAGCGGGCACAGACCTCTTCATTTCCAAAACAGCTGGAGAAAGGCAGGTCACTACCCAGAGTCACAAACGTTAAACCTGCTGCTGGCAAAATAAATCCCANGGCTTCCTTTAAACTATTAGAACTGTAATCAGTAGAGGACGCGAGAGAAAGAGTTGAGTTGAGGGCAGAGAAACAAAGACACCCATGAAGCCTACTGTTAGACATTCTTGTGTTTTGAGAAGAAATCCTCCCCCTAGCCTGTATTCGAGATGTTCGAAGCCAGAGCTAATGATACCGCTTTTGGTACCACTGGCATCATTAGTGGGTTGAGGGTATTAACACATGATCATAGCGGGCGAGAGAGCTGAGGGTGTGTGTGTTATGTAGCCACCTGGCATAATGCTGTGTGTCCTAGTCTTGTCTGAGGCTTTGTAGCTGAAAGTCACTAGTCCATTAATCTCAGAAAAAAAAAGTCAGGGCTGGGTCTGAATGTGATTCCTGTCCCCCTGATAAATGCCAGAAGATGCCAAGTTGCCAGGTTGCCATGATGCCAACTGCATCTTGCCTGGGCCCAGGTGGCAATGGCTGCTGAGAAACCTCAAAATGATGGACAACTTAATGTGTTCAGGTCCCAGAACACTTGAGCAATTTGAAGGAAGAGTCAAGCGTGGAAGGGTGTCTCCCTGTCACCCAGGACCCCGGACTCACAGGCTTTGCTGGTAGTGGTCTTACTGGCTGGTTCAGGCCTCCCATTGCTGTGGGAGTGACTCTGCTTGACAGCGAATCCACTGCTGGCTGAGATGCGCTGATTTACTGAGAACACCGGTCAGCTCTCACTGGCCCTGCTGGGCTAGGTCTGTAGGTCCCAATTCAGCCTGAGAGGAAGTAGCTGCCCTCCCAGTTCTGTTGTTCCACCTACACCTGGATGTCCTACACTCCATGGCTAGGGGCCAGGAAAGGATAAACATCATATATATATATATATATATATATATATATACACATACATATATATGTATGTATGTATATGTGTGTGTGTTTATATATATAAACATATATTAGTTATCATACAAAGTAATGGGTTTGTGACATATATATATAGATATATAATCATTACAGTTTGTTCTTATCCACCCTCAATGCTCTTCCCCAAGACCCTTCCTTTGATTTCCTTCCTATCCCCAATCCAGTCCCCCTTCTATTTTTTTACCTTATATATACCATCACCAACTCTTATTTTTCCCTCCCTTTAGATCTCATCTCCCCTCATATCCTGCTATCTATTTTCCTTATATATGTATATAATGTGGAGAAAAGAATGTACATACCTACATATATATGTGTGTGTGTGTATATATATATATATGGAAAGGAGCATTGTATTACACATACATACATATGTCTATGTATATGTATATGCCAGATCCCTCATAGAGAAAGCATGTGTATGTAGTTTGGATTATATTCTTTCTCCACTGCTGAGATGAACATGCCACTGTAACCCTCCTGCTGTGTGTGACAGACAGGTGCTTAGGGCACCAGAGACTTTAATAAGGTGGCAGCCAGCTGGGAGTTGTTGATTTAGCAGCCAGGATGCTTGCCTGAAGAGCCAGGACACCATCATCTGTGATCAGCTTTCCTTGGCGCCTCAGCTGGCATGGGGACGAATGGAGCAAGCTCAGCGATACAGCTGCTCGGCTGCAATGCTGTATGATAATTTCGCAAATTATTATTTTTAATATAATCAGCTTTTTCCTTAGGCACTAAAAGAAAAAGTTAAATTGCTCACAAACTAATAAAGGTTTATCTTCTGAAGCATCAAATTCTGTTTACTCATGAAATGCACACCTCCTCTCTTCGCCCACCGGGAGGAAAATTAGCATTTATTTTCCCAGATAAACAAAAACCAGTGGAATGTTTGTTGACATATTTGGGTGTTAAGCTCTTGCTTACATTTAAAATGATATAGAAGAATGAGGAAAATTTGGAAGCAGCCTTTCCCAACTCTAGGGTTTCATTTTCCTGTGGGGAGGCTGCTGCCTCTGTGGTTAAGCTGCTCATGGGTGCCTGGATGTGCTAACAGCAGCATGCATGGAAAACAAACTCCCTTAGGCCCCAGAGCCATGTGACTGAAGAACANAAGATGCTTTGGCTGTTCTTCACAGCTTGTCTGTGCTCTCTCAGGAATGCACTGTCATCTGGGATGAGCCTGATTCCCACCTGGAGCTGTCCTTGAAATCCTGCTGGTGGCAGATGTAGTTGGAATTCTGACACAGCCTTCATTGGAGTCCGTGATGGAAGCACTGAGTTTGATTTCTAGAGGCTCTGTAGACTGACGTGGCATCTTTCCTTCCCTGGTTTCTAGGTATGGGGACATGAGGAGGCAGATTGGCTTCGAGATCAGAGACATGTGGTACAACCTGGGTAAGTAGCTGGGCATCATCTTGGGGATGGAGTGAGCACCTTAAGTTCCCTCTGTGTTGTGACATTGGCCCCATTTTTCAATGTTGATACAGTGTGTGTACATACATGTGTGTGTGCATATGGAAGCCATAGTACAGCCTTGGTTCCTTAGGACTGCCCACCTGATTTTTGAGTGGGATCTCTCATCCACTTTTAACTTGCCAAGTGGGCTAGGTGCTATCTTATCAGGCCCCAGGGATCCACTTGTCTCCATCTCCCAGCACTGGGGTTACAAGCATGAGCCACCTTGNCCAGATTTGTTTTATTTGGTTCTGGGTTTGANCTCAGGTCCTCCTCATGGTTGCATGGCAGGTACTTTACCAACTAAGCCATCTTCCCAGCCCCTTTGGGATTTCTCAAAGACCTTAGTTCCTTCTCTTCCTGGTATAGCAATCACTGTTCCTTGCTCAGTTCCATTTTCAGTGAGGAAAACAGATTAAAGAGGGTGAAAAATGTATCCCTGTGGCAACTAAGGAAATCAAGAAAGCTCACTCTGGTATCAGGTAGACACATAGCTTGGACTGCTATTGCTCCTAAATACTGCTCTGCTTACNTTTATGTTTGCTGTAAGTCATTTACCAGACCGTGACATTTGTGTTTAGTTGTGCAGAACCTACCTTCTAACAGGTTTATTCACATACTCAAACTCTGCATTTGCTTACCCTGCCACCAGNTGGTGGTAGCATGGTGTGCTGATGTGATCAAAGCAGTGAGAGAGCTGCTTAATGATAATATAAAATGAATATAACTTTATCCAGAAATTAATTCATTAACACAATGTTCCCAGTTCATTTCATCATTCACAATAAAGAATTCTCTATTAAACTCCTAACCAAGGGCCAGCAACATGACTCTGTGGCTAAAGGAACTAACCAACAGGCCTGATGACCTGAATTTGATCCTAAGACTCATGTGGTTGAAAGAGAGAACCAAGCCCTGCAAGTTTTCCTTTGCCTATGCTGTGATGCACATGCATTCAAATGTGTGTGTGCACAGAGGCGCACTCAGACAGACAGACAGACAGACAGACAGACACACACACACACACACACACACACACACACAGGCAGCGGAATAGATGGGGGCTAAAGAGATGGCTCAGGGGTTAAGAACATTGGCTAATCTTTCAAAGGACCTGGTTTTGATTCCCAACACCCACATGATGGCTCANAACTATTTATAACTCCAATCTCNGGGATCCAAGACCCTATTCCTTCCTCCTCAGGCACTGGTACACAGATATACATGCAAGCAAAACACCCATATACATAAAAACAAAATATTAAAGATACATAAATGTGATAAAATTAGTTTTTAAAACCTATAGGACATGTTTTTCTCATAGATAAGTTTCTTAAAGACACTGGGGACCGACAAAAACTTGACTTCTGTCTTTAATGTTCCTACAGGGANCCTGGTCATGATACTAGGTCCTTATTGCCATCTGCCTTCTGNACTCACTCATTAAACTGTCCCAGACTGTGGAGGGGTTGCCCAGGTACCTGAGATCATCAGGATCAACATAGTACCTAGAAAGTNTGGCTAGAAAGACTAAAGCGAAGCATGGCTTTTGATGGAAGTGTGGTACTNGACTCCATCACACCCCTGGACACCCTGTGACAGACAGGAGCAGACTTTGCAGGGCCACNCCTGTTACTATGATCAGCAGGATCAAAGTGACCTCTTGGCAACCTGAACAAGATTCTCATTGTCCCTTTAATTCCTCACCCTTCCGAGCTCCTCGGTGTCAGATGTGGGAAGGGAAGTCCCTGTCTCATCTGCGGGGGAGGTCAGAATTCCCCAATGTTCTTTTTCTTTCTCCTTGTTGTTAGTGGTGAATTTTGAGATAAGAGTCTTACTGTGTACCCCATTCTAGACTGCCTCAGCTTCCTCAGAGTTGGGTTTGCCAATGTGTGCCACCGCNCCTGGCTAGATATTTTGGTTTTGGTTTTGGTTTCTCAAGTGGATCTTTACCTGCAATAGAAATATGCAACACCTGGGGAAATGAGACTGTGAGAAACTCTATAGGTGATAGTACTCTATAGGTAATATTACTCTATAGGTAATGCCTGTAGCATAAGTGTTTCACTTGGGGTCCCAGCTCAGCCTCTAGGCCTAGAGTTGCAGGGTAGCGTTTCCCTGGTAGAAATGCAGAGCTGTCAAGCAACTGTGTCTGCTGTACCCACCCAGTGCATGCAGAACCTGAACAATCTCGTGTGTATTGGGTATCAGAATTGGAGCAGGCTGAGGACCCTTCAGGGATATTCCCTGTAAGACTTTAACCTGGCCACAGCAACCTGTATTTGGAGGACCTAAGTCCTGGCTCTTGGGCATTCTAGCCTGCTGATCTCTGCAACATGGACCCTGCAGGAGTGGTCCTGCCCTTCCTGGCTTTCTGCCATCTCTGAGGTAGCATAGGAACCCAAGGATGGAGTGGGAAGTTTGCTAAGTCNTACTAAGTTTTCTTTCTGCATTATCCTGCCCCACCCTGCCTCTGTGACCTCGGTCATATGACTAGACCCTTCTGTGCTTCCCTCATTCAACAGTCTAGTTTATATATTATGGGGACTGGGCAGGATTTTTCAGATTTCCAATCCAGAAGCCAAATAATCCTGTGACGTGTACATAGGGTGAGCTCTGTAGTGAGATTCTGAGGCTGTTAGAACAGGCAAGGGACCATCCATGGGTCATCTTAACCAATTTTTCTCTATTCCTTCTCAAAATTACATGCTGACAGATTTATATGTCACTTGACCTGGAAAGCCTGATGGCAGACTCATGCCAGGCANGAAACAATGTGTTAGCCTATAAGAAGGAAAATAATGAGAGGCAAAGAAACCTGCAGATGAGTGGCTTACACTGTAGTTCTCCGCTGAATGACAGGGAGCCCAGATCCTCTCTAGGCCTGCCATTCACAAAAGAGATGACATGAGTTCCATTCCATTTGGCAGGCTGCANTGTNAGTCTGTCATTTTGGCTCCTCTGGACATAGGCTTGCATACACAAGGCCTTGGACTCNGTCTCTAGNACAGCAGAAGAAAAGAAAAG
The DNA here is from genome assembly GCA_001675575.1 of Neotoma lepida. Taxonomy (NCBI): domain Eukaryota; kingdom Metazoa; phylum Chordata; class Mammalia; order Rodentia; family Cricetidae; genus Neotoma; species Neotoma lepida. Next base: position 50,476 of record LZPO01007950.1, read on the forward strand.
NNCCTGAGGTCACCCAAGCAGAGGTCTGAGGGATCAGTGTACAATAAGGTGCCCCCTTCTTTCTTGATAAGCAGCAGCTGCTGTCTTAGGCATCCCCAACATCCTGCTGTTGTCCTGCAGTGACAGGGTCACTGGTTAGAACTGAGGGAACTTCTGTACTGAGCTCTGACTCCAGTCGGCCAGAGATTATCCAAATAAATGGGTCTTCTTGCCTTTCCAATTTGTGTCCTAATTTTCTTTTGAGAGTTGTGTTTTTGTTTTGTTTTGCTTTTAGCAGTGACCTTAGTATGTTGTTCTGTCTTATATTTTTAACACTGACCCTGATCTCTGTGCTTTTACTTTTAAAGTTTTATTTTAATATCTCAATTACATAATAATGGATTTATTGTTTTATACATATACATGGTTTTTGAAAATATTCACTCCCACTACCCTCTCTTTTTCCCTCTCACTTCCACTAATACCCTCCTGCCCCCCCTTTTATGCCCTTTTTTTTATCTTTTATGGGTTACTCAGTGAGTTACATTAAGGTTCTTACAGAAGCATGAGTGANGAGGATTTCCAGGAGCATGCACACCTTGCCTATAGCTGTATCACTGAGTATCCCTCCTCCAGCAGCCAAACTACACGTTCGCTTTTAAGTATTGTCAATGGCGCCTCTGAAGCCCCAGAGGTTGACCTTGAACCTGGCTCCATTTCTTTCCATGCCGTTTTCCCTGACAGCCATGAAGGAAGGAAAAATGGGCTTTGAGAAGAGTGAGGTTCTCCACAGAGCCTCCTTGGGAGCCTGCAGTCTCAGGCTTTTCTATTCTGTCCCAGAGTGGTGGACTCTCCTGACATTATCTGTCATTATGTTCTAATAAGATGAGCCCAGCAATAGAGACTTTTGATTCACCATGCCAAGAATGAAGCTAACTGGGAAGGAGCTNCCCCCACCACGCCACCCCACCCCACCCACTNTATTGTCACTCACTAATGTGAACACATGACTTAACACCTGNGTGTTTCAAAGCTTGCTCATCAACAGCAGACATCAACTTGGGTGTGAGAACAAGCAGGAGATCAAAAGGAAGCCATGACCTTGGCCAGTTAAAGAGCAAGGATTTGTAATCTACAAGAAAGGACAACTGCTAGGCAAATANCGGAGAATTTCGTGGGATTTTGTTTGTTTTTGGTTTTGTTCTGACAAATAAGTCCTTTGCTCCTCCTAGGATCTTTCCCAAGCAGGCTCTAAGAACCACTCTGTGGGGTCATCATGGCCAACAAGGACCCTCCCTGCTGTGGTTCTCCAGCGCTCAGGCCTGCCTGCCAATGGCACTGTGCAGGTCGCCGCTCTCCAAACTCATAGCAGCCCATCATGATTTCCCAGGATGTGCACAACCTATTTTCCACACAGCTTCCTGTTTTCTTTCTTTCCATTGGGCTCAGGTTTAGGAATACGTTGGCAGGCACATCCAGCCATTCTGCCAAGAAAATAAAAATAGAAGTCGGATCAGATGTGTTCTTCACCTTAGAATTAGTCACCTGTCACTCCACCACTGCACCGGATGTCTTCCCTCCGCCCTTCCAGGGCTGTGTATGGTCTTTGGANGGGGGTGTCTCACACAGAGGTGCTGCAGCAGCCCTGCTGGGTGGGGTAGGGCTACAGGCCTTTTCTTCCCAAAACTCAGCATGTGAAAGAGAAAGTCAAAACCATACTNGTCCGAAAGAAAAGCAGGAGAAAATGTGTCCATTTACCCAACTCTCCTGTTATTTAGGAGAGCTGATTGAGGNGGTCTACGGGGCCACCTCATCTCCCTCTCGCCTTGGTTCCATGGCCTATTTTTGTTTATTATCCGGCTCGCAGGAACCAGCACGTGCTCCCTGATCCAATCTGGCTGGAACAAAAGTGCTCACAGAGAGGCCTTGTTTGGGCCTTATTTGGCTTGGGCTATTTTTCATGCAAGGGTCCCCTTCACTGGTGTTTTTGGGAAGGTGCAAACTGGCTGCTTTTCATTAAACCCGGATACTACACGATGGANCCTAGCAGAAGGTGCTGGAAGGTTCTGTTCTGTGGTCCTTGTGTGTTCACAATTTTCTATTCCTGGACATCAAAAGTGTCAAGGCAAACATCCAAATTCTGGGGAAAGTACTGACTGGGAAATGCCTGGNTTCCAGAGAAAGCCAGGTGTTGCTTTCAGAGGAGTTAACATTATATCCTGTCACTAGAATAGAAACTCCAGGCAGGTCTTAAATTGGTAGAGAATACAACTAGGAGACTGAAGGTAGAGTGTCTGCCTTGTACCATGGTTATTAGAGCCTCAGGTACTTTTCTGTTGCTGTCATAAAACACAATAACCAAAAAAGCAACTTATAGAAGAAACAGTCTNTGCCACCCAAGGTTCCGGAGAGACAGCCCATAATAGCAGAGGAAGCATGGCAGCAGGCTACTNAAATGGGAAACTGAAAGATCGTATTTCCATCTACACCCAGGAAGCAGAGAGAGCAAACTGAAAGTGGAGCAAGGCTATCCACTCTCAAAGCCCACCNCCAGTGACGTACTTCCTCCAGCACGGCTGCACCTCCTAAAGGTTTCTGTAATCTTCCCAAACAGAGCCATTGACTAGGGACCAAGTGTGCAAATACCTGAGCTATGGGGACATTGCTCATTCAAACCATCACAATCATCCTGTTCTTCCTTTCTCAAACCTGCAGGAATGTCCGTGACTCTCATTGACCCCCATCCAGGTCCATCATTAGACTTCAGCTTGATGTGCACCAGGGGAAACCCAAAATGTGGGTGTCCAAAATAATTAAACAAACAAATAATGAGCATCAGAAAGCCCTACCCACCTTACTAACTCAGGGACTATGGACTTGTGACAGCTCTGTCTCGAGGGGTGTCACTGCTCAGAGGTCTCAGGCTACTCCAGCCCAGTGTGTTTTCTGTACCAAAAGGAAAGGTGGTGATCCATGGGGATAGAGCCCTTATTTTTCTGTAGCTTGGTTTTCTAGTGGCTGCCCCTGCCACCACTTGTTCTGCCTTGTATGGTCTTCCCAGCTTGGAACAATAAAAGTCATGANTGACAGATAGAGCTTTATGACATAGGAATTACAGT
>LZPO01007950.1:54413-73048 GCA_001675575.1 Neotoma lepida
TTTTAGAGTGGCTTACGAACTGTGTCTGTATAGTCCCATACAGCTATTTCATGATACAAAGGCCAAGACTCCCATAATTGTTCAGTTCATGAAACTGGATGTCACAGCAGTCCCAATCTTGTACTGATATCCNAGGGAGGACCTAGAGAGCTGCTGGTCTTCAGTCTATGTTGGAATCCCAAAGAAGTAGATTCTAATACCAGCAGAGGTATGCCTCAGCATCAGAATAGATGAANTTGCTAGCAAGAGCGAGGGCAAGCAGGCAAAAAGCAAAAGCTTTTTTCTTCCANGTCCTTTTATATAGACTGTCACTAGAANGTGTGACCCAGATTTAGAGTGGGTCTTCCCACTTCAAATAATCTAATCAAGAAACATCCCTCACAGGTGTGCCCAGCCACTTGAGTTGATTCCAGATGTTGTTGGCTGACCACAGAGATTAGCCATCACAGCCAGCCCTGCCTCTGTGTAGACAGCTTCCGGGAGGCCTCACTCCAGCACACCAGCAGAGGTGTGAGCTAGGGCTTGCCACTACTTTCTCCCTGGGTCTTCTGGCTCTCAAGCCCCGTGTATCTATGCCATTCCCCAAGCATNCTGAATTCAGTGATACCACAAAGGGGCCTGGAGCTCACCAAGTAGNTTTGGCTGGCTAATGACCCCTAGGAATCCACCTCCTCAGTGCAGGAAATGCAAGTGTATTCCACCACATCTTTGCTTTTCATTATTTTAAGTTCTGAGGATCGAACTCGGGTCTTCATGCTTGCAAGGCAGGCCCTTTATCTCCTTAGCCCAACAAAGCTNTTCTTTACTTAAATGTATCCCTATCAAGCANCAGCCTGAAGTGGTAGACCCTACTATTTCTGCAGTCCCATGTCCTAGCAGGGGNTCTGTTTGCTTTGACTGCAGCCATTCAGAGTGCTTCATAAGTCATTGGGTAGTTCACAGAGGTGTCAAGTGGAGCACACCTCTCCACACCATCTTGGAGACAGAAGGGACCTAGGAGACCATCTGCACTCTTCCTGTGTCAGCTCCCATGCTTGTCAGATACTGGCTCTCCCAGCCCCTGTCCTCTGCTCGGTCTGACTGAGTAGCAGATGGTGATCATGTCCTTGACTTATGTGCTACAATTGACTTCTTGTGAAGCCAGCCTGTCTGGTCAATATATAGGGAGATCTTGTCTCAAAACAAACACCGAAACAAGCGCTCTAAAAGAATACAATAGTACCACTAAATATCACTAAACACACTGAACAAGACTGCCTATAGGTGACAAGTTTTTATTTTGTGTGCATTGGTCTTTTGCCTGCATGGATGTCTGTGAGAGGGTGCCAGATCCCTTGGACCTGAAGGTACAGACAGTTGTAAGCTGCCATGTGGGTGCTGGGAATTGAACTCTGGTCCTCTGGAAGAGCAGTCAGTGCTCTTAACCACTAAGTCATCTCTCCAGCCCTGGGTAACAAGTTTTTCAGTAATGTTTTTATTATTATTGTATTGCATACATGATAAGGTGGGGGTGGGGGGAATCCATACCATGGCATGTGAATGGAGCTGAGAGGCTAACCCTGTAGGGTGGGCTCCCTCTTCTACCTTTACGTGGGTTCTAGGGTCATACTTGGGTCACAAGGCTTGGTGGCAAACACCTTTACCTATTGTGCTATCTTGCTGACCTGAGACACACGTAGAGGATAGTGTCTCGTTGCTTGCTCATGATTTCCTCACAATTCAACCTTCTCAACTCCACTTGAAGATGAGGAGACTGNACCATCCCTGCCCTTCTGTAATAGACTTAAAGTGAATGTGTTTTAAGCCACTTCCGTTATAGCACTAGGAATTCTATCCATTTTTTTTGTATGTATATATGGGTGTGGCATGCTCATGTGTTNCATGTATGTAGAAACCATAGGTTCGCTTTGAGTGTCATTTCTCTGTGCCCTCTATTTACTGAGGCAGGGTCTCTCACTGAACTCAGAGCTTGCTNTGTCTGCTAGTCCAGCTTACCATCCTGCCCCAGGGATCCAGTCTCTGCCTCTCATGTGCTGGATGAGTGCTGCCATACCTCTCCAGCTTTTATGTGGATACTGGCATGCATACATGGCAAATGCNTTATCTACTGAGCCATCTCCTCAGCCTTCAGTCCATACATGACTTGAAGTGCTCAGACTCCTTACAAGCAAGATCGGGTTCACAACCATGGAAACTCTCATTCAGAATCACAGGGTCTGTGCTGCTGAGTTCTGTGTTCTTAAACACTCTCTGAAAATCCACCCCTTCTTTTTGAAATAATAGATGTCATGTTTCTTTATTGAAAGGTCAACACAAGATAAAATTCATCCCAGAAATGGTTGGCCCAATACTGGAAATGACATTGATTCCTGAGACGGAACTTCGAAAAGCCACCATTCCCATCTTCTTTGACATGATGCAGTGTGAATTCCACTCCACCCGGAGCTTCCAAATGGTAAGGATGGAAGTGTGCAAAGAGTGTGAGGACCGGAGGGACAGACAAAAAAAACCTGGAAGGCCCTCACAGATGCTTCTAGAGCTAAAGGTGACACACAAACAGTTCTCCACACCTCAAAGAAAAGGCTATGACCATCCTTACTGAAGAATCTGTCCTCTTCCATCTTCCTCTTTGGGGAAGGTGGTCCTTGGTGTCTAGCTGTCCCTTACTGGTGTTTATATAGACTTTACATTAAACCCTAGATTAAAGTCCCTTGAGGCTGAGAAGAGAGATTAATGGGTTTTTGAGCATTTTCTGTGCAAGCATGAAGACCTGAGTTTGAATCCTTAGAACACTTGTTTAAAAAAAAGCCTGGTCCAGCATAGTGACATATACAGTCCTGCAGCAAGAGTCAGATGGGTCCTAGGAGCTTGCTGGCTGGCCAGCCTAACCAAAAAGGTGAGCTTTGGATATGGTGAGATGTTCTGTCTCAGGGAATATGATGGAGACTGAGAATAGGACACTCAACATCCCCCTTTGGTCTCTGCAGGTGGGCTGTGCACTCCTGGTCTCTGTCGGTGGGCTGTGCACTCCTGATCTCTGTCGGTGGTCTGTGCACTCCCACATATACATACCCACTCACACACACAGACAATATATACATAATATATGTGTGGTATGTGTGTGTGTGTGTGTAATTTTTAAATCTGATTTTAATGGAGATATAACACTTCTGGAAACAGATTAACTTTTTTGCCCTAGGCTGCTCAGTTTCCACTACCAATAAGTGTACTATGCACCTGCTCATTCACATAGCTTGAATCATATTGAGTGCTTCCCCAGTATACATACTCAGAAATGCAATTTTGGAATCAAAATGCTTTTGTACCNTTTGACATTATTGCCAAATTGTTTGATATTATTGCTACAGCTTTGACCTGCCTCCACTGCTGCCGCCTCTAAAGCCTGGTTCCGGTGTCACTCCAGGCTTGTTGAAAGTATAAATTATAATCTAAAATACTTTTCCCAGGCATAAGATTCATCTGACTTTTTGAATTTCATATGAACCAAGCACAAAGAAAGACCTGTGTAAACTGCTATTAGTTTAAAAACTCGGGTAAAGGGGGAAAAATATTTATATAGATAAATGTCACAAATCCAGGAAACTAAAATCAAAAGCCATTAAAACCATTTATACCATTTCTCAACTTTTAAACGTAGTCTTTGGATCAAAACAAAGGTCAAGGNTGGCTGAAATGAAGATGAATGAGCAGTAGTTTTCTGCATTTCCCTTCCCTCCTCATGGTCTTTGTGTCTGGTTGCTGTCTTGTGGGAGTTTCTAACTATCCTACAGTAGTCTTCTAAAGATGTGCTTCAAATGTTCTGATTTACTCCAGGTTTGCTGGAAAATGATAGAAGTTAGTGAGACCCACAGAAGCATGGTCTCCACTTTCCTCCTTTTGGGCAGTCAGCCTCTGTCCTTTGTTTTTGCAGGAAGCTAAACTTTCTGAGTACCAGCACAGAGAAGCGATGCTTCCTGAATCCCCACTCATGTTCTATAAGCATTTCCCTGACATAAAACACACCTTGCTTGGATGTAGGCAAATAAAANTACAGCCATGAACAAGCAGATCCACAGAAGAGACGTATCGGGCTAAGCATGATCTCATACGCCAGCATTTTGTAGAAAGCTCACTGGCTGTTTTCCATCTGTGTTCAGACACAGAGTTGCATGCATTGACAACTCTTTAAGTGAAGCAAACCAAAAAGCAAAAACCATGAAGTTTGTTGGAACAATCTCGTGCCCACAAGCTTTCCCTGCTCACCAGAACAAATACAAGAGATAATCCTGTGTTGGCTCGCAGTTTGAGAGGGTTTTGCTCATGATCAACTGTCCCTGTTGTTTGGGGTTTTAGTAGGGCAGCTCATCATAAGGGAATGGAGGAGTAATGGAATAAAGCCATGCACCCCAGGACCAGGAAGAGAAAAGAAGTCAAGGAAGAGCTGAGGTCTTGATCTCCCTCACAGGTGCACTTTATTGGCCTACACACCTCCCACACTAAAGGTTTCCTGGAGACCAAGTGCCTAGCACGTGGATTTTGAGGGCACTCTAGAGGCTGTCTCTTATACACATCTAGATGTGTATAAGAGACAGACGTGGATTTTGAGGGCACTCTAGAGGTGCAAACTGTAGCAGATCTTTTCTGTGTCAGTCTGTTCCTGAGGGTTGGGAAAAGATCAGTTACCTCAGCCTCTCAGGAAGATGCCATGCCCCAAACCTTCCCCTTCACTCATTTTTCTGCTGGTGTCCTGGTCACTTGGTTTTCTAGTATAAGTTAGTTACAGTGGCCTTGGCTTGCCCTCTCTGCACTCACCATTCCTTACCCGTTCTCATCTCCAACCTTCATCCTCTCCATCCCTGCTTTTTTTTTTTATAGGTTAAGTTTTATTTTATTATATACAGAAGGCCCAATTTCATTCTGCCATTCAGAACTCACTGTTCTTGTGAAATCTGGCCAGAAGTCCAAGTTCTCTGTGTGGTTCTTAAGGCTCTAAGCAAGACAGCTATCATAAGCATGGAGGAGCAGGCTAGGATAGCCTAGGGCTTCCATAATTTGTGGGATGGGCATCCAACATACTCTGCTCTCCCAGTCTACTTCCCCAACACCCACACAAGTGCTGGGTCTAGGGTACCAAAGCCTCAGAAACCAATTTAACACCAACACTTTATGAGACCCATGGGCACANTTGCTGCCCATACTGGTGGTAGGCCCTTGCGGCATGTGACATGGGGAGGGAAGCTCAAATGTGTTGTACCGATAAAGGGAACGGACCATCAGTTGAGGAACTCAGTCACAGCCCCTCAGTGTGGACCTGGCGGGTCAGCCTGGGAGTGAGGCTAGCTAGGTCAGCAGCTTTGTCCAGCTTGATGTAGGTGTCAGTGCGAATGCGATGCAGGCTGAGACAGTCTGGCAGCAACTCAGATAGGAGCAACACATGCTTCTCCATCTCTCCTCATCTGGTGACTTCCTATATCCTTCTGGCACCTACCTGCTTTCAGTCTGTCTGAAAGTCTGACTCCTTATCAGCCTGTTCTCTTAAAGCAGAAGGCATGGCCCCTATTCCTCANAGGCAACCTCTGCATGTACCCTGACTAGGTGCATGCTCAGCCCCCAGGAAACAGCTGGCTCAGCTGCCTCTCCATCCAGGAGCTGCTGGGATGGGGATGGTTGGCTGCTGCTTAACTAATCCACCACAAATGCAATTATCTAACCTGATTAGTCACATCAGCGAAGGCTTAAATTGCCTCNACTTTTATAGCAGATGCACAAACCTAATGGAGTGAGGGGAAGGCATTAGGGTTTTTTGTTTTTAGGCAGCTTTAGTGTTTTGGTCACAGGACACAGCATCTTCTAAAGATTGTGCTTTCATAGCAGAGCAATTGATATGCTGATGTTGGTGAAATATGTATCATGGCCAGGTTGTATTGTTGACTTGTAATTGGAGTTTGGAGGTGACCTACCGGGTTCAGGAGGCAACCTCCATTTGACTCAAGATTCACTTTTATCTAACCATGACTGGAGCTTTAGAAGCCTGGGCTGCAAATCAGCTTTCCCAGAGTTGCCTGGAGTTGTTGGCCTTACATTCTTCAGCCACAGTGCAAGCATTTTATTAGCGTTCTCTTCCCAATACCGTTCTTCGAAGAGCAGAAAACTTCCTTCAGGATCCTTGTGCCCTTGCCCTGTGCAGCCTCTCCAAGGTCCTTCCTTTGGCTGGGCTCCTATAGTGGTATGATGAGGAGGCATAGATTTACCCACTCAGGAACTATGACTTCCTGCAGCCTGTGACAACCTTTCTAGGGCTGCATTCCTTACCTTGGGTCATTGGGTCATCTTGGTTTCTTCAGTTCTAGACAGATTCCACCATGAGCCATCAGCTCTATGAAAGTCTGTAGACCTGGGCATATGTCTCAGTGGGTAGAGTGCTTACCTGGCATGCTGGGTAGAGTGCTTACCTGGCATGCACAAAGCCATGAGTTTGATCCCCAGCACTGAATAAGCCAGGTGTGGTGGTATGGTAAAATCCCAGCACTTTAGAGGTAGGGGCAGGATGGTCAGAATTTCAAGGTCATCTTCAGCTGCCTAGCAAGTTTGAAGCTAGCCTGGGCTACANGAGACCCTGGCTCAAAAAAGGTCTATAAAAAGCAAAACAACAATAACAGGAAAGTCTGTGGATACAGGGTCCCTCATGCTAGTAAAAGCCACCTGTTTATGGCCAAGTTGTGCAGNGACTGGACCCCAGTGGGTGGAGCTGTGATTCAACATGAAGGGTCTTGGACCAGGCAGACCCATGTNAGATACGAGGCAGCCTAGGGTTCTTTCAGAAATCCCTCCTGGCTATAGGCATGTATGTCCTTATGGGCCAGCACAGCAGTGGAAGGAAGACATGGACCGCTGGATGCCCTCTCCCATCCCCAAATCCCCACGCTCACTCTTCCTCCCTGCCCCATACTGTCTTTGGAGCATCTCCTTCTCCTCCCTGCTTATGAGTGCTCCAAGTAGCAGAGGCAAGAATACATGTGACAGTCTCAGCTTGGGGACCTCTCATGTGACCCCTGGGGTGATCTCTCCTGACCCCAGAGCATTGACATTGACAGAGGAACTCCCCTGTCACTTCTCTGCCCTCTCCACATGAGTCTTCCCTCAGCAGAAGCCCATTTCTTTCTTTCTCTGCCTCGTTCATCTCTGACTGCTTCTGAAACTCTAGCTTTCTGGTTCTTGCAGTCTGTTCGAAGACCTTTTCATGATCTGGTTGTCCCACCCATCTACCTAAATCATTCTCTCCTATTGGTTTCCCTCCAGGAATTCTCTGTCCTCTCTCATTATAACATGTTACCTCAACTCACCCCTGTTTTTATGGTTCTCTGTCTGATTCCTCTTTCCACCCCATCCTACAGGAGCATGGGAGAGGTGAGGAGGCATCCAGNTTATCCTGCCCCATTGGCCACCCACCTCAATACACCCGGCCTTGGTAAAGGGATGATGAACCATCACTTGGCCTCACACTGACTTTCCTGCAATGTTACTGACAGCACAGCCTTCCAGATGCATAGCCCTCAGAGTCTCAGCATCACACTGCATTTTACTTCCAAAACATAAAAAAAAAATCCACTTTTAAATTCTCTCCTGACATATTTTTAAAGAATTCCATTTGTTGGCGCTTTGGAAAATACAGTGCTAACAGCTGAGAAGTGTAAGCAAATAGCCACACAGGCCACATACCATTGATAAAAAGTACAGTGGGGAAGGTGAAATGATATGCTCGATCATGGGGCTGTTTCATGTCATCTTTGTGAGGCTTGGTAAACTGCTCCGCCATCTCCAGACACTCTCGTTTAGTAGTAACAGTATAAACATGAGCACTCTTGGTGTCATCCAGAACCCAGTTCCTGAGTGTCTGTTTGAATAATCTCCTGCTGCTGCCCATGCCGCTAACCTTAAGCAAATAATTGAATAACCCAAGTGGATGTGGTAAACTTCTGCCACTTAGTTAAAAAGCCAGGACAATTTGTACTGTACTATGAATGTGAATAAGTTGGGTGGAAATTTTGTCTTATTCTCCAATTCATTGGGAGTTTTATTTGTTGTTGGCTTGTTTATTTGTGCTCTTCATTTCTAAGGAATGTGTGGTCATATTGCTTTGGAAGCTTCTAGAGAAACCATGGCAAGGGGAGTAGATTTGATTTNGTTGAATTCATTCCCGAAGGTGATCTGAGAGATCTTGACAACCAATACCTTTGACTCCAAGAGTTCCTATTATATTGAATTCTGTTCTTTAAAGCCTTCCAGCAAAGACATACTCAACCTCCCATAGTCTCTCTCACCTAAATCAACCTTGACTCTCTCTGAGGCCATTCTCTCTGAGTTCACAGTAATTGTGNTCAGCCAAAAGTCCCTCCCCAGGCTGAGTTGTGAGTGTATGCAAGGTATCTCAGCCAGACAGTGCAGGCAGCTGGGCCTCTTTGCCCCAAGGGTACAGCTTTGGGGTCACCCAGCTCATGAACAGGTCAGAGAAGCTTCAAGGTCATGGAGCTGCCTACTTGATAGACCAGGGGAATGTGGAGGTTTTTAAATATGGGATGAAATCCTAGAGATTAATTAAGTGTGTAATTAAGTTTATACAGTGGTTAGGGAAGATAAATGCAATCTACATAAAAATATTAGTGTGTCTAAGCACAGGGATTAAAGGCCAAGTGACAGATTGGCGAACTTGTCACTATTAGGATGTCATTGGGAGAGCTTGGAGACAGAGGTTCTNCAGCATTGGCTTGTGTCTGCTGAGGCTTCTTCGGGGACATATTTTCCACCCAGACTCAGTCAACCATCTTTCTGTTTCTTGTGCCCTCTGGTAAATCTCATGAGGAAGGCTGCATGGCTCCAGCAGACTGGCCCAGCTCCATCTGGAGGTGATAGAGGAGATTCCTTGGTGCTCTCTGAAACCAGGAAGTGGCCAAGCACCAAGTTCCCACCCTGCAGTGTCTTCTGAGCTTGTTTTCATGAGAACAGGGGAAAGTAGAGCNCTTTGAGCAAAGGGTAACATTTACCAGGAAACCCTTTTGCTATTAGATGCAGCAGGCTGCACTCATCAGTTCATGATTTCAACCAGCTCGTGATAAGCTCTGAGTCTTTGTCTGTATGCTGAATTAGTTGTGTCCAGATCTCTGTGATAAATAATCCTAGATACAATGCAGGTCTGATTATATACACGTATAGATATATTATAGCGATAGCAGTAAGACTGGTAAGGTGGCTCAGTGGGTAGAAACATAAGCACTCGCGCGCGCACACACACGATTTTTTAATAGCAGTAAACCTAACCCAAAATTATACATCTCAAATGAATTATCATAGGCTTTAAGATTATCAATGGCTGCGATCCCCACTTCATAGTCTCTGAAATAGTATTCAGTAGCCCTGAGCTGACTTTGGCAGTAAGAATGGGAAGCAATAGCTTTTTTCCTAAGTTAATTGAATTCACAACATCAATGCCACCGTGAGGACAGCCCATCAGAGTCCATTGAAAAGCATCCTTCCAAATGCCTTCAACTGATGATCTCTTACATTTAATGTTCTCAGAGGGATACTGCTATCGGAGACTTCAGATGCTCTATTCCATATTTTAGGTTGGATACCCTGTGGATATTTTTGTAGCAATATTAGTGATTCAAAAAAGAGAAGAAAATATAATATTCTGCTTATTATATCAGTGACTGAGCCTCTACCACCTTTTGAGGAGCACAATAAACACACTCTAATTTTATCCTAGCCACAGAGCCCTGCTGCCTATTACCACAATGCAGGCTGACAAGGGACACAATAAACATAACCTTTATAAAAAGCAGCCCTGCTCTGTCAGCAAATGGACTGTCTCCAATTTATTGGGATGGGGCCGCTTAATTCTGGTTATGATAACAGGTCACAGTACACTAGCATATTGATCCTAGTACATTCTGTAAAAATGAATAAAGACTCGGAAATGAGAGGCTAGCTGAAAAGCCCTNGTGCGGTGAGCCTTGCTGATACGTGACAGAGTTGCCAGTTGTTTGTGCAAATGCTCTACCTCAGGCCGGTGTTTGGTAAATCTAGAATCAGCTGTGCTCTGGCNCACTTACCCTTTGGCCGTTCCTTTTGGAAAACATTAAATTCCTCAGACAAGTTTGATAAGCAACATATTTAAGGAACCAAGACATCCTCATTGTTCTACTGTGTGTAACAGCTAAGTTTACACACGGAAGCAGAGAAAGCATGTTTTCATCAAGTGGGAGCCGCATCCCAATGCCTTCTGACTGGGTAGGGATGAACAATTTTAAATGTGTGTGTTTGCCAGTGTTAGGATAAGTCCTTCCTCTCTGAATTATCTTTACTTTCCCAGTTAGATTCCTCAATCGTGGATGTTTGAGTGCTATGTCTGAATTAAGATATTTGGTTCTCTTTTAGATCTCAACTATTTGTTGGGAATCACATGTGTTTGTCACACTTTTGATCTTTGGCATCCCACTCTGCTTTCCCCTGAAAGACAGGACTGCCTTGAAATGCCATCTCAGGGCTAATTGCAAGAGAGCTCCCTTGTATTAGAGTCCAAAGTGAGTGGCTGCTTGAAGGAATCCGTTGAAAAGAGTAGAGTCATTGCAGGCCAGTAGCAAAAGGGGTCATTTTACAGCGAAAGCAGTTTCCTTACGACTCCATGTTGAAAAAAGGAAAAAAAAAAAAAAAAGCCAAGTCAATCTCTTCCTTCAATGGAACCGTCTCTGTTTCTAAAAGCCTTGAACTTCTTAAGCCTGACAATCAAAAAGTGGTATTTATCTGGGAAGAGAGTGTGAGAAGATCAGAAAGAATGAGGAGCTCAGAAAGGCCAAGGTGGCTGGGAGGTTGCCAAGTCCTCAGTGCTAAGCAAGAAGCAGGCCCGCTCCCACCCGCCTGCCTCATCTTAGATTTGTGCAGCAGGATGAAAGTGAGGCTCTGGGTCCTGAGGCATCCTGATGAGGATGGGAGAGTGTTATGGAATAGAATATTTGTTTAACTATGTAAAGATGTGTTGCATTTGTTTATACCGCATTTGTTTAACTATGTAAAGATGTGTTGCTGTTTTACTTTGCCTACCTAAGGCACATGATTGATCTAATAAAAAGATGAACTGCCAATAGCTAGGCAGAGGAGGGTAGGCCAGGCTGGTGGGGAGAGAAAAAAGGAGAACTAGCCAGCCAGCTGGGGGCCAGCCAGCCAGGGGCCAGCACAGACAGGAAGGAAGCAGGAAGGCAAGATGGACAGTACATGGATGAGGTAAACCAGCCTCAGGGCAGCACCTAGATGAATAGAAATGGGTTAATTTAAGTTAAAGAAAAAAAGCTAGCTNGAAACAAACCTAAGCTAAGGCTGAGCATTCACCTTAATAGTAAGTCTCCGTGTCATGATTTGGGAGCTGGTGGTCCAAGAAAGCCTGCTACAGGAGAGTCTTTGCCACCTTGCAGGCTCTTCCCTGGGCCTTGCTTTCTGCTTCTCCAGAGCCCACCATTAGCTGTCACAGTCACAGTAGCACTTCACATACCCCATGGCAGTGTCCCATGTCTATTGCTGTGGCTAAACCATGTCACCACTTGGTTGGACAAGCCCAGGGAGCCAATTGTTTCAGTACCAACCAGCCCACTCTTTGCTGACATACTAAGCCCTCCTGAGCTCCATCTACCTTAAGCCTCAACTCCCTGCATCCCTAGGGATGTAGCTCATTGGTAGAGGGGTTGCCTGGTATACAGGAAACTCTGGGTTCCATCCTAAGCACTCCGTAAAATCTGGTATAGTNGCACATATCTAAAAATCCCAACACTTGGGAGGTGGGGGCAGGAGGATCNGAAGTTCATCCTTGGTTACATACTGACTTTGAAGCCAGCCTGGTCCACATAAGATCCTATTTCCAAACACATGACAAAGCACCAAATATTTTATGTGCGAGGGGCAACATGGTCACTTCATGAGAACAACTGTCTCAGGCTCATCTCTAAGCCTCAATATAGCAGTCACTAGGGGAGGAGGCCTACTCTCACCTGGCTGTCATTTTTTTTTTTTTTTTTAATTTTTTATTGATTTATTATGTATACAGAAGAGGGCGCCAGATCTCATTACAGATGGTTGTGAGCCACCATGTGGTCGCTGGGAATTGAACTCAGGTCCTCTGGAAGAACAGTCAGTGCTCTTAACCTCTGAGCCACCTCTCCAGCCCCCTGGCTGTCATTCTTATAAGAACCTTGTCATCATGGAGGACCTGGGGATTGCTGCTGAGAACTGGGTGGTTGAATATCTTTAAAGGGTCCCTGGAGATCCTCACATCCGTGTATAGTGTGCTTGCTTTCTGGACTTTGANTTTAGTTGTCTGCTTCCCTCTTGCTCACCTTCCTTTCTTCACAGTGTGGATGTCTCTGTCTTTGTAAGAACCCATGCTCCCCCAGTCCCTCCTGCCTACCAACACCCTCACTAGTAACCCTGGTTTCTCTTTGACTTGGGTGTCACCCAGCTATCAGGGAAGGAGATGGGGAAACATTGTCATTATGAAGATATTTATATCCAGTGAGCCCTAGAAACATTCTAGGAAATTCTGACTCCCTGGAATTTAGAGATTTTTTTTTTAAGTCGGGATTTGAGAGATACTCGTCAACTCTGATGCTCACGCTATCCAGTCAGCAGCTCTAGAGAGTATAGGATGAGCCTGGAGATGGACCATGTAAAGGTGACTGCTGGTCTTTCTTTCCGGAGTCTTCTGCAATCCTGTTTGAATTGGAGATCCATCACGGAGTGGCAGTGAAGTGGCCCCGTGGATGTTTTCAGATTGCTGAGAACGCTAACCTAGCAAATGAAATGCCATCTGTTCTCTCCCAGGAATCGACACCCTATTTCATGTGTTGTTTGTTTGTAGAGATAAAGTTTAGTATCTCTTTCCGTTATTCCTTGATTCTGTTTCCTACAGTCGGCTTCACTTTCCTTCTGTGCCTCTCACTCCTGCTATTGAGGTACATGCATTCAGGCTCCAGTAACTAGAAGAGGAAAGAAAGGTTCTCTCTGAGGCTGAGAGTCATCAGACGTCTGCAAGGGCTCGGGGACAGCATCTCTGAAATGAAATCAGATTTCAAAGGCAGAGGGTAACCATCCGACAGTGATCCCAAAGATGTAGAAGTGATTGAGGCTCACATTGTCAAATGGAATATCTGCCGTGCTAATTATTTATGCTTCCTCTGTTTAATTATAGTTTGAAAATGAGATCATCACTAAGCTGGATCATGAAGTGGAAGGAGGCAGAGGAGACGAGCAATACAAAGTGTTATTTGATAAAATGTAAGTGTTGATTTGTGGTGGGATTTATGTCAGGAGAGAGACGGAGAGACTTGTAATTAGACTACAATGAACTTTGTAGCCCAGAAATAATTAAAATGTGTTAATAATGGGAAATATTTTAAACCGCACCTCAAGTTTCTTTCTTGGAGTGTGATTAACAAGGTGTATGTAATTATTTTTCAGCCTCCTGGAACACTGCAGGAAGCATAAATACCTCGCCAAGACAGGAGAAACTTTTGTGAAGCTTGTGGTGCGGCTGATGGAGAGGCTCCTGGACTACAGGACCATCATGCATGACGAAAACAAAGAAAATCGCATGAGCTGCACAGTCAACGTGCTGGTGAGAGAAAGTTAATTAAACCTTCTATCTTCGCAGCGTGCCGCATGCAAATGGAGCCAGGGTGTTTTGGAGCCCAGAGGACAGCTGGCCATAGAACACTTCATAGCACAGCGTAGCTTCCCCCCCACCGGGGTCCTCTTTGGTGCAGGGAAGGAAGGACAGAGAATTGCTTGCATATCTGAGAGCTTGGCTCCCTTCTGAATGTTTTCACAAAGTACCCGCTGTGGCTAAGGGTGGCAAGCCATCTAGTTTCATAACCAAATAGCACCTCAGGAGTTCCAGATATGAAGACTTTACTTTTATTAGGTCAGAGTCATGTACTACAGTGAGCGTCCTGAATGGTAGCATCCAAAAGATATATTTATCCTTAATCCTGTGAATATGGCCCTTTTTGGGAAAAGGAGTCATGGTGGTGGGGGGGGAGTGGCTCAGTCTGTAAAGTACTTGCCATACTAACATGAAGACCCAAGTTCAATCCTCCAGAACTCACGTAAAAATAACCCAAGCATGGTAGTGCATAATCTCATCACTGGTGAAGAAAAGATAGTTGGGCAGTTGCATTCTGGGTCTCACTGGGCAGCCAGCGTATTCTGCTTGGTACTCTCCAGGCCAATGAGAGACTCTATCTCAAAGGGAAAAAAAAACAAGATGGACAGCCCTGAGGAATGACTGACAGCTGAGCTTATTATCCTCTCGCTTGCACTCACACATCCACACTGAAGCTTGAGATGAGACTAGCCTGGAATGCCTAGGTGGATAAGGGTTAAATCCATTCACAGGAGTTTCATACAAGGTAAAAGAAGAAGCTGGGCATGGTGGTGCACTTGGAAAGTGGAGGCTTGAGGAGCAAGAGTTCAAGGCCAGCCTCAGCTATATGGCATAGTTGAGACCAGCATAGGCCACAGAAGACCTTGTTTCAGTGTGCCACCTCAGAAAATGAAAGCAAACACATACAGAAGAGAAGCCATATGAACAGAGAGCATCAATTAGAGTAATGAAGACAGTCCTAAGAACTCCAAGAATCTCTAGGCACTGGAAGAGTCAAGGAATGATTCTCCCTGAGAGCCTTCACAGAAATGGCTGCCTACTGACCCCTTGACTTCAGAACCNCATGACTGTGGGGATGGTTTTTGTGTCCTTTGAAGCCACCCAGGTAATGGTCATTTGTTAGAACACCACAGGACAGCAGTGCAGGACAGCTCAGATGGAAGGTAGCTGGGTGAATTTGGTTATCATTGACCTTGATGTTCCTGCTCTACCTGCAATGTATTTATGTCTGTGGACAGCCTTCCTGGTACACTTCCTTCTGAAGATGTATCTGGGAAGCAGGAGGCCCAGTGCATTTTTGGGGAGCTTGATGACACAAACTCAAGTCCAGGGAGCAACTGGCCAATGTTATGCCTCTCTCTGTGGCTGCCCCTCCCAGTCCTGCTTCAGAGCCCTCTGATTCTCTGTATACTACTACCCTCCTAAGGAACCATAATGGCTGACTCCTGGCCATGTAGGTCTCTCCTCTGTTTTTCTCAGCTATCTCTAGGCAGAAATGCAAGACAAGACTATTCCTATTGTGCCTAACTTTCTTCACTGCTCTCCCCAGTCATTGGCCTTCTGATTTCAGGCCATGACCCAGTCACTGAGTAGCATGCAAGCACTTAGCCCTCACTTCCGTATCTGCCATTTATGTGACTTGTAAGTGTTCTAGGGTCACTGGAATGAACTTTCATGCCAGGAGGAATGTGGTACAGCATTTATTCTTCCAAAAGGGTTGGAGAAATGGCCCAGTGAGTAATNGCACTTGCTGTGTAAGCCTGAGACCCTGAGTTTGCATCCCAGTACCAACAAAAAGTTAGGCAGAGTTTCATATGTGCTCATAACTNTAACACTGTGAGGGGCAGAGACAAGAGGATCTCTGGGGCTTGCTGACCATCAACCAACATATCTCCAGGTTCAGTGAGGGGACCTATCTCAATGGCATAGGTTAGAGAACAGCAAACCTGACTTCNTCCTCTAGCCATTAAACACATGCACAGGTGTACACACAGACACACACACCCCACATACATTAAGAAAAATCAGAAGGGGCTGGAGAGATAGTTGATGGTTAAGAGTGAGTATTGCTCTTGCAGAGGACCAGAATTCAGTTCTCAGCACCCATATCAGACATCTCAGAACTTCCAATAACTCCAGCACTAGGGAATCCAATGCCCTCTTCTGGCCTCTGNAGATACTCATGCATGGACAGAGACATACATACTTTCACATAAATAAATAATAAAGTAAATCTTAAAAAAGCAAGNGGGGAAGGAAGAAAAGCCCTAGAGATATTTGAATAAACAAGATGAACAGAAGGGGCNTCCCTTAGCATCAGTGTAGTCTCTGTCTTGCCATGAGGGACATCTCCTGAAAGCGCCTGTGCAATCGCAGCCCCTGTATACTGTCTGAGCAAGCTGTTAAGGCCNATGACAAACATTTCTGATAACGAGAGTTTTCCCTTCNGTGAACATAGGGACCTGTGATNTCTGTCAGCTNTGGAAAGAGCTTGGGAATCATCACTCTCTTTACAGCGAGGAAAAAGGAACAAACTGAAAGTTCTCCTAACCCCCATCTACCTAGGCAAGCCAGTGCTCCTGCAGCTGGAGAGGCAGGGCGGTCCCCAGTCACAGCTGCCAGAGCTGAAATCCAGGATCGTAGAGACTGTGGCTGGATGTCACATTCCTTTCAACCTAAAACAGCCATAGTCAAAAAAGGGCACAGTTTAAGGGACAGAGAAGCCATCGGAGCCAGACATGGACACAACAGAGGTTTTACAGCTCCTGGGCCAGACATTTCAAACAACTGTAGGGATTGAGGAGACTAGAGTGCTGAGGTTCAGTCAGTAAAGAGCTTGAGGATCTGAGCTGGAGCTCCAGAACTCACACTAAAAAAGCTGGGTATGGTGGCACATGCTTGTAATCCCAGCCCCGGCAGATGGAGCTCAAGAGCCTGACCAGTAAGAGACCCTGCCTCACAAGTGGGAGGGACAAGATGTTCAGCAGGTGCCTGTTGCCACATCTGACAACCTATGTCTAGTCCTCAGGACCCATATAATAGAAATTATCCCATCAAGTTATCCTATCACCTCCACATATGTGCCATGGCGTATTAGTGTGCCATTGCATACATACACACATACATATATTCTCACATGTGTACACATGAAAAATAAATAATATTTTTAAAAGATGGCTGTCTACAGAANAGCACCTGAGGTTGTCCTCTGGTCTATACATGTGCATGCACAGGTATGCACATACATACGAACTCGGGCATACATGCACATACAAAAAGATTAAAACAACAGAGGACTCAATGAGAAAGGTGGCAATATGCAAGAGCAAATGGACGAGGTATGCAGAACACCCAAGAATCAGAAAGAAATTCTGTAAACNGACGCACTTTCACATAAAAAAATATCCCTTGGATAGCTCATCAATAACTGGGACATGACCAGGGAAGAATTTAGTGAGCTTAAAAGTCCAAGTAGATGCTACACCCTTAAAGAAAACTGCTTGACTCTCCCAGCAGCTGTCAACTGCCAACAGCTCCTCAGCTAGGGGAGAAAGTTTATGCCCACCTCCTCTCTCCATGCTGGGATTAGGTCTGGGTAGAGTTTGTGCAGGCCTTGTGCATGCTGTCACAATTGCTGAGAGTTCATATGTGCAACTGCCCTTTTATTTCCAGAAAACATTGTTTTTTTTGTGTGTGTGGTCTTCCATTACCTCTGATCCTGTAAGAGTTTGGTACCTACAAATCAAGTGGATGGCTACAGCTGAGCAGTAGCTGAGCAGTACAAATGAGACCTGGTGGGCTTAAAACCATTTTAGACACAAAGTTGGAAATCTAGGGAGAGAGTGGATCTGGGAGGAGTTGGGAGGGGTGAGTATAATCTAAGTACAGTGTATGTACTTCGCAAAGAACCAAAGGGGNAAAAAAAGAAGTACAGTTAAAANTTTTTCAAAAAGAAATCTAAATAGGTTAATAGGTCTGCACATGGCTTCTACATATGTGATATCTGTCCCTGAGATCTGTCCATCTGNTTCTTTATGTTCATGTAGATTGACTGCTAAGATAGCCTTCACCTGTAGACACAGGGAAGCAGCTGGCCCTGGTTTCAACATTTTTGTGCATTCTTACCTCTGCCCTAAGTGATGAGCCTTCCTGGTACCAGTGAGGCTGACATGAAGTACAGACTGGCATTTTCCTGTAGGAAAAACATGGAGACATTTTCAAAATCATTCCCTACTCTGGATGTGTTTGTAGCATNCGCACTGTGAGCCTTAAGAGGGCCTGTGAGACTGCTTAGCATCTAGAAGGAAGAAGTATTAATAGATTCATTANGCTTCCAACTTTGGTGACTAAGATTTCAGTGTGTTTTTAAGCAAGATCTCTGCTCAGTGGGACATGAAACCTGGTAGAGGCATGGCACCATGCTGAACTTGGGTTCTTATCACCAGCGGCCACAGTTGGGAAACAGGCTTTTGGAATGACACCTGCAGCCATGCTTCTGATGCTGATGTGTGTTCCTCCTTTATTTGGAGACTCACTCAGTGCCCACCTGCTGTTGCTGTAGTCAGCTCTGGCTCGTGCTGAGAGCCNCCCAGAATTCCTGAGGTGATCTCACATTATTAACTTCTTCACCTGGAAGCAGTCTGTGTCATTGCGTGAAAAGTGANACATNAGTNTTTCACCGTCCCCAGGGGTGATGGGACNGAGTCTGCCCTGTTTGAACATGTCCGTGTGGNATGTCAATGTGTGAAGGTGAGGAAAAAGAAACTAGAATATTACAGATGAGAATGCTATCTCTAGGGGCTGAAGAGATGGCTGAGCAGCTAAGAGCACATTCCACTATTGTACAAACTCATGTAAACATGCACACACAGACAGATTAAAAATTAAAAAAAGCCGGGCGGTGGTGACGCACGCCTTTAATCCCAGCACT
>LZPO01007950.1:78588-97667 GCA_001675575.1 Neotoma lepida
GGATGGATGGATGGATGGATGGATGGATGGATGGATGGATGGGTGGGTGGATGGGTGGGTGGATGGAAGCTATGAGGATGCATGAGTAGATGGTAGACAGTGGATGTGGATAGACAGGTGAATAGATGGAGAAACTGCTGTGCAACTTCAAGTTTTATATTTGAGAATCTCAGCCAGTCTTTTGATTATCTTTCTCATGACATGCTTATAAAAANATCAGAAAATCCTACACTAGATAAACAAGAACCATTAGAGTGCTTAGTTAAGGGATCTTGTTTCCAAATCTAGGCTAGCCCCCACCCCTCCAACACCAAAAATAGAGTGAGAAATAAACCCACAAGAGAAAATTACATTTAAATGTGCGTTAGGAGATGCCTGTTGGGTTGTGGGAGTCAAGGAGGATAGTGTTACAGATTAAACCCCAGACAGAATCCTTCAGCCTCTGTCCTCATCCTGAAATCTTCACACATGCACACACGTGTGCGCGCACACACACTCACATGCACACACAGTGCACACGCACACATGCACGTGCACACATGTACACACGCACATGTACACACGCGCACACACGTACACACACATGCATGCACACACACGTGTACACACACACACACACACACACACACACGTACACAGGTGTGTGGATCTGCAGCATTTGCCTTTGCCTGAGATGAACAGAGTCCTGGCAGGCAGAAGGCAAAGAGCTGGCTTCCTCTGGCTCCCCCTCCATAATCCTGGAGGTTGGGTGCCTAAGGACCCCTCCTGTCTTGTGGCCATCTAAAGCTCTCCAAAGAAATAACATTTTTGAAGATAGAGATTTTGGGGAGTGCCTCTGGAAGCAGCCATTTCCTTTTGTAAAGTCCAATGTCTGTATTTATTAGAAATCCAAATGTCAGAAACAGGGTATTTTTACAAAATGTAAAGATCTTGTTGTTCACACCAGGGAAATAAAAACGGCTTGACAGACTGCTCACACTCTTAGAACACACACTTTGCAAGTCTGAATGAATGTACAACATGTATATGTGTGCATAAGCATACCATTTGCTTAATCTTTGGATATATTGAGTACAGATGGGTTTGTCACAGGCTGTGTGATAGCTTGTTCCACTGCCTCGATCAATAGGCTCAATTGNATTATCTCTTCCACTGGGCTCTAAATTTGCCAATTAGGTGGTAAATGCAACATGATCTGCATCCATATTTTTAAACTATTACATTTTGTGATTTTTTTCCCCTAAATATGTTTGATATTGTTATCATTGTGAATTCATGCTGGCTAATCAACTTTCTAGACAAGATGGTCTGTACTGTTGTGTCTGTTAACTAAAGTTCTTAAATGCAGCCCTCTTTTTTTTACTATATTTCTTTTATCAAAACTAAGGATGACTAAAAGCATGAGTGTTTAGCTTAGCAGTGAATTTATTCATTTCCACACTTAAGTGGGAAGTGCAGGAGACTTCCCCATCACTATTCAATATATTGCTTTTATGATCTGAAATCATAAAATAAGCTTGAACCTTCTGGTTCTTACTAGATACATGTCAGAATCACCAGAATTTTACATTGACATCCACAAGTCTACTTCCAACACAGCCAGCTGTGACCCAACTCAGGTTATGGAGTTTCCCATTTCTGCTTGCAGGTGGGATCTACAGATCCACTGTTCATTTAATCTTGTGGACCACATAAAGGTCTTTCTGCTCCCACCCAACAGTCCTTCAGGCTTGCAGAGTTCAGCTTGAGATAGCCCAGGGCTTTGGAAAGGATGTATGCCAGAGAACAAGCATCCGTTGGNGTGTTGCCACCTTCACTGGAGCCTCATTCCCCGTTTCACCATGCCAGTTCATTTGGCCCTTTGTCCTATGTCACAGCACCACCCAGGTCCCCACTCCTTGCCCTGCTCCCCTTGACTGATGTGCACCTAACAAGTGTCATCACGGCTGGTCCCATGGCTTAACTATAGCACTGAGTTCACTGGGACATCCCACATTCCCACCCACATTTGTTTGGAAACTGACCTGGGAGTCTATTGCTTCTTTGTAATACCCTCACTGTCCTGTC
The DNA here is from genome assembly GCA_001675575.1 of Neotoma lepida. NCBI lineage: Eukaryota > Metazoa > Chordata > Mammalia > Rodentia > Cricetidae > Neotoma > Neotoma lepida. The sequence continues at coordinate 80,656 of LZPO01007950.1, forward strand.
TTAATACAAGGTCACATTGCACCTTGCAGGTCCACCTGAGAAGCCCATTCCTATTGTACCCTCCTCTGAGCCTCCTAGGCCACCCCATGCAAAGTGACACCTCCCACCCTTAGATATCTATGGAATCTTCTTCAAGGTTATTATGTTCCATGATGCACTTGTATGATCACAGTCTGGTTGGCTCAGAGCTCCTGTGGGGGAGCTCTTTGACCCATAGGCACATGGAAGGACCTCAAGAAGTAGTTGTTCATTGTTACTGAAGCCCATACCAACCATGTTGGTTTGTTAAGCTAATATTCACGTGGTTTGCCTGTCAAATGACCTTAGTCTCCACTCTGGTACCTCGTCAATTCACCCAAAAATTGGCCAGCACTTTTGCAATCTCTGATGGAGCTTGTGCCAGGCAGCAGTGGTACCCACAGCTGGTGGTGAAGACATACTTCTCCCTCCCTAAGGATCTGGATAGCCTATGGAGTTCCTTTCCGGATGACCTGNGATCCACACACAGTGTCTGTTAAGGTTTTGAGTGGCTTTTGACCAAGGAGAAAGCACTCTAGTTGCTCACTGAAGACAGTCACCANTCACTTGCTTATACTACTCTCCCAGCTACTATGAAGCTGCNTGCAAACTTGGGAGTCCATGCTTTGCAGGGGTTTTCTGTCCTTCCTGGGCCCTCCAGAGGTAGGTTGCACCCCTGGCATTCCNAGGCCCTGGCAGTCTAATGACAACAGCCCTGGGTCCCTGGAATCACAGTCTCATGCACACACTCAATGCCTGGCTTGGTGCTCAATGGTATTATTGAACATGCCCCTGCCTCAGCATTGTCCATTCCTTGTTTTTGCCTCAGTGGTCAGAGGACGTGTGTGCAGCCCACCTCACTCAGCGGGATGGGTTCCAGGCGACAACACAAGGACAGCTGAAAGAGCAGCTCTACCAAGAAATTATCCACTACTTTGACAAAGGCAAGGTAAGACGCACGCTGTCCCTTGGTCNCTCTCACACATGCCCCCTACAGCACTGGAAGCACAATTCTTAGCACATGATNTTTGAAGAACCAGAGATGTGTTACATACTGTGTGCAGAAGTATTTTATGCATGTTCCTCCAGCTTGTAGTTATAGGAAATCTTTCTATTTAAAAGCAAAAAATCAATAGCTCTTTTAGATCCTCTGTGGATAGTAAGGCCTGAGGACATCCGACTATTTTAATAGCTCTTACTTGGGGAACCAGGTTTGGGAGAGTGGCTTGGACATATCTGAGTGCTTGCAGCTGGTGTATGCCTTTGAAATCTTGGATTTTTCTGTTGTCACTGAAAAATTAACCCTGTGATGAGACAGGCTTTGTTCCATCTTGGCAGTTTGTAGATTAATTGGCTTAAGCAAAATGATATATTCAGTTGACTTCTGCTAAGGGAAAGCTGCCATCATTTTAGTCAGCCGTTGTACAGTTGTATACTTCATCCCTGTCCTTGTGGCCAAATGTGTAGTCATTATATAAGAACTCTGGCTTAAAAAATTCATAAAACCAAAATGACTTCCAAGCTCCTTCTGGAGTTCCACTGAATCTTTTAGTCATATCAAAGCTGTTCTGTATCATTCCAGCAGGATCCCAAGAGGAACTTGTGTTTTGTTTCCTATGACTGTCTTGAGAGAACGCTTTGAACAGTATAAACATATGGCCTTTCAATGCCAGATGTATGTGAGCCCATGCTCTCTCTGAAGGCCTCCTAGGATTACATGCTTTATGCCTGTGGCCTATGGCAGGCATGTGGGCAGTTGCTGGTACTTGCTGCCTTGCTGACCCATCACCCTGTTGTCTGTGTCCTCCCCATGCTCGCAGTGTATCTCTGTGTCTACTCTACAGTNCTTCTCCTGTGAGGACACCAGGCACAGGCCTGTCAGGGAGCTGACCCTGCTCCATAGAACTGAACTATGTCTGAAACACCTATTTCCACATGAAGCTCTCACTCACAGATACCAAGGCTTAGGACTGCAAGTGTCTGCCTTTCTACCCACAGCAGTACCTCTATTGCACAGAAGGACACGGCCCCTTTGGCGTCATTCACAGGAACCTAGGAAAACTGATCATTTAGTAGGCTCTTTGTGAGCACAAGCTCAGGATTCTCTCTGTATCGGAAGTAATAGTGTGTCTTCTTTTTGCATGGTGTATATGTGTGTTGCTGAGAATTGAACCTAGGGCCTCGCACATGCTAAGCAAGTGCTTTGCCACTAAGGTCCATGTCCATTCCTTCTGTTAACCTTTTTATTTCAAAATGCCATCTCACTAACTTCCCCAGGCTGACTTTGAACTTGTGATCCTCCTGCTTCAGTGTTCTGAGCAACTAGGATGACAGGCCTGTGCCACCTGTCATTCTTAATACCGGGAAAAGGCCGAATTCCCTACCCAGGCCACTTGGAAGGTAGATTTTGCTTGGCCCTGTGGTAGAACAGAATGTAGAGATGGGAGGTTTTCACCACTGGGCCTCTACTCATTTCCTTTGCTTGACTCAGGGCATTTTGTTCCTTAGAAAATTGCTAGAGAAACACAGCGGATTCAGTCTGAACCTTGGTTTTGTGGTGTACTGGGGAATGGTAACTAGGTGCCAAGAGGCACGGAGGGAGAGCCAAGGCAGGAGGCCCAAGGAAAGCAAGGGTCTACCAAGTCTGAGGAGCATGTGCCTCCATGGGTAGCCATAATCAGGCTGTCTGTGAGCAGCGCAGCTCTGAAGGACCTTAAAGCCTGTAGTTNCTCTGGCTTCATCTTCCTCCCTTCCACTCTGCACCTTACTCTGGGTTCTAGTCTTGCTGGAGTCTGGAATATACCAGCCTCCCTGCTCTGCCTAATAGCTGTCTATTGCTCATCCCATGGCTCTTTCCTTTCTGTCTCAGCCTAAATGTCATCTCTTCCTCACCCTTAAGCCACCCTCGGTCTTCCTTTGGAATACTTATTTTAATTTGCTCTAAGAGGTTTATATGCATGCTTCTGTAGTGACTCACTGAAGAGACTTTGAGCAGTAGAAACAGAAACCTCACTTGTTCGTTCTCCAGCATGCCTACTGTTCCAAACAGTGGCTGCAGCATGCTGAGTGGAAACTAGCTGACCGAACAAATGAATGTTCAGCACTTATCAGCGCTTCCTGCCATGAGACCATTGGCCTTCAGCAATGAGAGGCAGAAGAAGGAGTCTTTTGTATGGTGTTGTTGTTTGTTTGTTTTGATAAAAAGAAAAACCTGATAACTTTTTCTATACAACAATAGTTCATCTAAAAAAAAAAAATCACATGAAGGGGCAAAAAGAATGCAATCAGTTTAGAACCTGTCTCTTATACACATCTAGATGTGTATAAGAGACAGGCTAACTTTTTCTATACAACAATAGTTCATCTAAAAAAAAAAAATCACATGAAGGGGCAAAAAGAATGCAATCAGTTTAGAACTTGGTATCCAACCGCAATCTGCAAGGACATCTGCTNTCATGAGTGAGAACCAGTGTCACTAGAAATCTGTGGCTGAGTCTGAGCTTCCCCATAATGCACAGGATGTCCCGAACACAGAGAACATCCAGCCCAGAGTGTCAATAGCACTGAGGTTGAAAAGCCCGTTTTAAAAAAAAAAAAATTAAAGAAGCCATGTGACAAAATAGCATAGACAAAAAACGAGAGCTGATAGAAGGACTGTCCTCAGATGTCCCTATGTCGTGGAAACAGAAAGAAGACCGTGGTGATGTATTCCATTGGCTGACCTTGAGTCAGAGTGAGCTTGGAAGGGCTGTGTTCCCAGCTGCCATTCCAGTTGTATTGATAAAACAAGAAGATTGGAAAGCCATTTCTAAGTGCCTGTGACATCTCCACCAGAATGTTAAAAAGGAACCAAGCCACCCATCCACATGAAACTACAATGCAGGTGCTGGAGAGATCTCCAGAGCGTAGGGNGAGAAGCGCCTGGGTAATTCGCTGGCAGCGAAGGGTTCATCCTCACAATCAGCCAGCAGGATGTGTTCTAGGAAGTCATTATCTTTTCTGTAGGCTGGAATGGACCATGAATATTCTGGAGTTTTGATCTGGAACTTTCCAGAGCTCCCAACAACACNGGTCCACTTCTGCTTAGACTATGTGGCCATCNCCCTACACTAAGCCCAGGAAGGCTGAGATTCTGCTCAGGGGGATGTAGCCAAGGAAGGAATAGGAGGAGGAGTTTCCCTGAACTGCTTCTGCTCTTGTCATCTGCTGAGGCAAATCACCCGGCCATACAGACCTTCCAGGGCTGGGCAAGTGCCTAGGAGGACAGGACAGCATGAGGGGAACCTGCTCCCACCAGGCACCACANCTTTTGATCAGGAAGATGAGTTCTAGGTAAATGTGCTCATGCCACATAAAGCAGTTAATATCTCTCTCTCTCTCTCTGTGTCTCTCTGTCTGTCTATCTGTCTCTCTCTCTCTCTCTCTGTCTGTCTCTCTCTCTATCTATCTATCTATCTGTGTGTGTGTGTGTGTGTGTGTGTGTGTGTGTCTACACATATGTATGTGGTTGCACTTACCCATTTTGAGCATATGGAGAAGCCCTCAGGGATGTTCTCCTCTATTACTGTCCACTCAGTTTCTTTTGAGATGAGGTGTCTCAATGAATCTGGAGCTCCATAATTTGCTAGACTGGGTAGCCAGGAAGCCCCTGGAGTCTACCTGTCTCTGTCTTCCCAGTATGATGGTTACAGATGCACACCGCANCACCTAACTTTGTATGTGGGTGTTAGGGGTCCAAACACAGGTCTCTGTGCTTGTTCACCCACTGAGCCATCTCACCAGCCCTAGAACTGTTCATCTTAACTTTGCCCAAGTGACACAGATGTTCTAANAAAAGTGTCCATGCCTGTTAGCTAATGGTATGGCTCCTTACAGCTAGAGATAGGGACAAGAGCTGCTATNTAAGAGAACTTGGCTCTGGTATTCATCTGGCTTCTCTGTGGTTGAATATCTTCCTTCCATTTGAGGGATCTTGGAAGGCAGGACTATGTAGGAAAAGTGCTGCAGAACAGGTCCCAGAGTCCTGTGAGGGCAGGGGTTGAGGGGAGGTCACAGTAGATGCTGACAGTTTGACACACAATATTCAAGATTTTGACTCACTTTCATTTGGGAAACAGGTCTGAGCTATAGATTAGAATGCATGGTAGTCATTTAGAATAGAAATTCTTCATGCCTGTTGTCCTGGTTGTTTTTGTTGTGTTGTTGTTTTGTTTTTGTCAACTTGACACAGGCTAGAGTCATCTGAAAAGAGGGAACCTTGATTGAGAAAATGTCTCCATAAGATTGGGCTGTAGGCAGACCTGTGGGGAATTTTCTTGATTGATGATTGATGTCAAAGGGCCTAGCCCACTGTGGGTGGAGCCATCCCTGGGCAGGTGGTCCTGGGCTGTATGAAAAAGCAAATTGAGCAAGCCATAAAGAGCAAGCCAGTAAGCAGCATTCCTCCATGGCCTCTGCTTCAGTTCCTGCCTCCAGGTTCCTGCCCTGACTTCCCTGGATGATGGACTGCAAACCACAGGGTGAAATGAAACCTTCCTCCCCAGGTTGCACTTGGCCAGGGTGTTTATCACAGTGACAGAAAGTAACTAGGGCACCTTTTCTAGAAGGATTGAAACAAGACAAGTGGCCAAGGCCATTGCTGATGACTAAGGATTTTGATGTTTGTGGGGACCAGATGCACACCTTTACACCCTTCACCCTGGACTAAAGTTATAAAGTAATCCCAAATGGATCACAGGTGACAGTCAGCCTGTGATGTATCCATTGGGAACATGCAGGAGGGTTGTGGTCAAGAAGAGGGCCCTCAGAGAAAGGTGGCACCAAAAAGAGAAAACAACTTGCAAACATTGAGTTGGGCAGGACTCTGTGCTGTCTGGGGCCACATTTGGGCCNCTGGGCCTTTCAGTGTTGCCAGTCCAAGCTGAGGTATNTCATCAGTATACAGTTCAGATTGTATCTCTAGGAGTTACTTTGTATGTGTACATACATGCATATCTGTGCCATGTGTGTAAAGGTCAAAGGTCAGCCTTAGATAGCATTCCAGGCCTAGGATTACATGTACACAGCCACCACATCTAAGTTTTGTTGGGGGTGGGGTGCATATGAGTTCTGGGAATCTAACTCAGGTCCTTATGCTTTTGTGACAAGTACTTTACCAAATGGTCCATCTCCCCAGCCCCTAAGACACTATAAATAAAAAAAGTGTTCTTGTAGGCTAGATTGTATCCTCCCAAAATTTGTATGTGAAAACCATCCCTGGGAGCTTAGAATGTGAGTGTACTGGAAACAGTGCCTTCTAAGTGCTAAAAAGGTAAATTGAGATCATTAGGATAGATGCTAGTCCAGTCTGCTTGCCATCATCCTCAAAACAGAAGACTGGGACTCCGTATCCACAGAAAGACAACCACATGAAGACACAGACAGAAGGAAGCCTTGGTCCTAGACTTCGAGTCCCTAGTACTATAAGAATATGAATTTTTACTGCCCCAAGCATGTAGCAACAAATCAGGATTCTGTTACAGGAGGCCTGGCACACAAATATAAACAAGTATTTCATTAATTTTGTTAGACTTATTTCAGTTTTTTTTTATATTTACTACTCATTGAATGGTATTTTAAGTATATTAGATATTACTAAAATAAATTTCATGTTTTCTAATGTCAAAAGTAGAACAGTTAAGGTCACATACATAGCCATAGAACACCTCTCTCCAGTCCTGATGAGAAACCGAAGTTTACTGCATGCCCTTTGGGGCCATGGCAAGCAGTCAGAGCCACAGGTGTGCCTTTCAGTATATATTTTCTATACTTTAGAGTACTTGAGAAGTTGAAAACTGTCTAAAAGAATTGTAAAATGGTGCAGGCTGGAGAGATGACTCAGTGGTTAAGAGCACTGGCTGCTCTTCCTGAGTACCTGGGTTCAATGCCCAGCACTCACATGACAGCTCACACCTGTCTATAACTCCAGTTCCAGGGGCTCTGACACCCTCATACAGACATACATGCAGGCAAAACACCAATGCACATAAAATAAGAAAAAAAAATAAATCATTAAAAATGTAAAAAATAACAATTAGAAAATGGGCTGGACTTGGTGGTGCCTGCCTGTTGTCTCAGGAGTTGGTAGGTGGGGGCTGGAGGATCCAGAGTTTGAGTTCTGAGCTACATAGGAAGACCACGTGTCAAGAAGATGGAGGAGGAGACTGAAGACATAAACTATAAAATTTGTGTCAGAGAGGTATGAAAAAAAAACATAGCATGCACCAAAATAAGAGGGTTTTTTCTCTTGTACCCCAATATCTGTCAGTCTGAAACAACTGTCTTTAGTATTAGAGAATTTGGGGGGTTGAGGGAGCTGGGGTACACACTGGACCTGCAGAGAACAAGGACAAGGTAGAGNCTAAGGAAAANGGAGAGGCTAATGCAGGCCACTGTGACAGTGACTAGCAGCCAAGAAACTCAACACCAGGGCTGGGGAGATGGCGTGGGTGGTGAAATGTTTGCATACAACCCTGGGGACCTGAGTTCCGTCACCAGCATGCAGGTAAAAATCATGGAACAATTACACAGCTATAATCTCAGCACTGGGGAAGAGAATCCAGGAGGATCCCCTGGGCGTCCTGGTCAGCCAGAGTAGCAAAATGGGAAAGCTCCAGATTCAATGAGAGACCCTGTCTCAAAAACAAAAACCAAGGTGGAGGGCCATCAGAAGATTGCTGACACTGACCTCTGGCCTCCACGCACACACATACATGCACATGTACTTCCACACACATGCTTTGTTATTTTGTTGAGTGTGTCGGCATTTCCTGGAACATTACTGTTTTATTATTTGAATTGAGAATTGTGCCCTTCCGTGGTGTATTTGCCTATGCTTACCAGAGTCCATTATGATCATTTTTTATTTCCTGGGCTGGTAGGGACCAGTTGCATTGTCTCCTGGAGAGCTGCATTCTTGTCTGCCTCAGGGGATGAGAGGCTCCTATCACCAGCCACCCACTGACTGCTCTTAATTCCTGCTTCCGTGTTCCACTAGGTTCTGCCTTGGGCATTGGACTAGTTAGTTTGCTGCCTGCTCTGAATGAGTACCTAGCAAATGGCAACTTAAGGGAGGAAGGACTTATTTTGTATTACAACTTAAGAAAGAATACAGTCCAACATGGCAGGGAAGGCTCAGCAGCAGCATAAGGTGGCTGGTCATGCTTCATCTCCTACACCCATAGTCAGGACGCAGAGGGAAGACAGGAAGTGAGGCTAAGCTAGCAAACTTCAAGGCCCACACTCAGTGACTCACTTCAAGTACTTCATAAAACAGTGCCACCATCTGGAGACCACTTGAGCCTACGGGGGACTGTATTAGTCAAGGTCCTCTAGACGAACAGAACCAATAGGATGAACGTATACTAGTAGGGGGCTTATTAGATTGGCTTCAGGGTGTGTTCAGAGTAGTCCAACAATGCCATTCTCAGACCAGAGAAGCTGAGAGCCCAGTAGTTGCTCGGCAGATGAGGCTGGATACCTGAAGAGCCACGAATCTTCAGTCCACATTAGAAGCTCAGGGAAGCTGGTTCCAGTATCAGAGAAGGAATCAGCGCAGCAGCAACAGAATAGATGAGCTCACCAGTGAGACTGCACGTCAGTGGAACATAAAAGCAACACTTTCTTTCTTCCATGTGCTTTTCTGGTCTGACACATTTAGGTTGGGGCTTCCCACACCAATGAAGGNAATCCCTCACAGACATACCCACAGGACAACCTGATGTAACCATCAGCCTGTGGAGGCCAGAGGACAACTCGTAGGAGTGGTTCTCTCCTACCACCATGTGGGTTCCGGGGTCAAACTCTTGTCCTTAAGTTTGACAGCAACGGCTTCCATCCACAGAGCTATGTCACTGTCCCTAGTGTGTTTTTAGAATAGTTTAGATTTATTACAAAACTGGGCAGGAAGTATGGAGTTGTCATTATCCCATTGCCCGACACCCCAGTACTCCAGAGTGTCAACACAGTCACTTTTTCGCAACTGAGTCCCCTCTGGCCACTGCTGGAGCAGCAAACACCTTGGGTGGGATTGAAGAGGCTCCCTCATTTAGGCATCCCATGAAGTTCCTCATACAATTGCTTGATCTTGCTACTTCTTGAGGCAGCTGCTGAGTCTCAGGGAGACCTCAAATGCATAACTCTTCTTCCCCGTGCCTGACACCCTGTCAGAATCAGCTCTGCCCCCACGAATGTCCTAGCCTTTGCACCCGCATTGCACCCAGCCCCTCATTCACTCACAGAAGAGGTTGCTAATGGGACAAAGGTGGATNCTTGCAAGAGAAGAGCTAGCCGTCTCTCTACAGAGTCCTGTTTGTCTGGTAAAAGCAACCACCTTCAGTCTGAGNGATGGCAGCAGCTTATTGGGTAGATAGGCAGACAAGCATGCAGGAGGACCTGACACAGATGAGATTTGCCATCTGCACTCACGGCCCAGGCTCAGCCATGCTCCTGTCTGAGCATGTGTGCANGCATGCTTATAACCATTTAAACCTCAAGCNTTGTTTGACCTTGCACTTAAAAATGCATTTAGAATTTTATTACATTTATTCATTTGTATGCATATGTGTGTACACATAAAATACATAAAATATAATAAAAATATTTAAAAAGTTATTTTTAATAAAGTAATAAGATTGACACTAAATGATACCTCAGTCTCACCAAACTACGGTTCAAGCCTAGCCCCATGGACATAGTTTGTCACCTTTGGTCCGGTTTTCCTTGCACTTAAGGAAACCTTCACTCTGTGCTTACTAGATGAACATGTTATAAACCCTTGAGCTGATGCACTATCAGGGCTTTGGGTGGCAACCTGGGGGAAGTTGGGCCCAAAGCATCCCAAGCAGCGTGACTTATAACAGTGTGTTGCTGGTGGGCCGGGAGGAAGGCCCATTGTCAGGTCTACAGCTGTATCCTGTGTGCAGGGGAAGCCTTGGTCATCNGGCTGGGCTGCGGCTGGAGCCAAATTCTAGGAAAAGCTTCTCTGCCTGGNGCCATGATGCTAGCAAGGGCAACAGGAGTTTTTGCTCTTTTATATTGGGCACTCGGGCTGGTAAATTATGACCTGTTAGTTTTCTGTGTTTCCCCCACACAAAATCACTTTTCTATTTTTGCTTTTCTTCCGTTCTTTAAAGTTTTGAATGACTTTCGGCCCAGCTCTTGGCATCTTAATCTTTTCCTTTCTCTACACAAAATGTCATTTCCATTCACGTTCNTTTTCATTCTCCAACATTTCTTCCTTCCTTGGCCCAACAATTACTNCAGACTCCTTTCTTGCTCCATTTTTACCCCCACCTGGGCCCCTCCCTGCAAAACCCTCTGTTCAGCTTTATCAGGGAGGCATGTGCTCTTTTCTGAAGCTGCTTCAAACTGTCTGTCTTATTGTGTCTGGCTGAGGCCTAGTAATTTTCAATAAAGCCCTTAATCCAAGTACTTCACTGAAAATTACCAGGCTTCTCTGTGGAGGATGAGAGTTGAAAATAGCAGCCATGCTATTGGGAGAATTTAGAGGATGGGCACCACTCCTAGTCCAGGTGGCTGTGACTCTCAGTGTCTGAAGCCCAGACCCTGTCAGCCATTAACAAAGACGATACGTAATTTATAGCCCAGATGATATGTGGAGCTACGACTCTTTTCAACTGGAGTTCTGTTTCTTCTTTAAACTAAGATCTCGTTGATGAAGTTCACGCTTTACCTTGTGCCAAACTTGGGGGGGGGGGCGAGGAACAAAGCACACGCAGCCTGTATCATCTTGTGAGCTGTAAATAGGAGTTCAGAGACGTGTTTCCATTTTTGGTGAGATGGTTGGATTTTGTTTCTAAGTAGGGTGACGTTTTCACATCCTGTGACGTCCCTTTTTGAAGGCTGTGGGTTAGCCTTGTGGAACCCTGCCCTAAGTTCATGCTCAGGCTTGGCAAGCTCTCTNGTGAACCAGAGTCTGTCTCCTCAGACCAAACCTGTGTTGAATATTCAGGTCTCTTCACTTCTTTGTGATTTGATGCTATTAAAAGGAATTCTTTTTTGTTAAAGCATTAGGTCCAAGAACAATGCTGTTGTGCTTTAGCCTGTAGGGTCACAGGGAAGTTTTTCCACTAACAAGCCTACTGTGTGCCACAGGCCACTCTGCACCCTGATGTACACAGACAAAGGCAGGGAGTTAGACTCNAGGGTTCATGGCTAGCATCAGACTTCCCTAAGAGTGGATAAATAACAAAACTTTCCTTGAGCCTGTCACACAGGTGGACATGGGTAGATCTACTTCACACGTGCACACAGTCCCTTGTTCAGATTTGGAGACTAGAAGAAGGATGCTCACTAAGCATGAAGGCCTCCTGCTGGTCCTGGGCCACTTGGTCCCTCTGGTGCAGAGGGACCTCAAGCAAAGCTGTAGCCTCTTCCACACCATTGATCCTCATCCATTAAACACCAGAAAGCTATGTGGGACTCTGGAAATTCAGNAGGTAATTGAGTGTGACTCTTCCCAATAACTGCCAGGGAAAACGGATGAGCAGTAGAAAAATGGCCAAAAGTCAAGCTTCACATAAAACACCTTTGCTGGTGGGTTGTTCACAGCTGGTAAGTGCACTATACCAGAGAGGCCTGTGGGAGTCCTGGTGAGTCGGCCATGTTAGGCATGAAGGACCTTCTGTCTCTGGTGACACCTGTCTCTTCATCTGCTGCTGNTCCACCACCCTGGAGGGTCTGCGTCCTTGTCATCCACTTCATGTCTGCCTGTGAGAAATCAATACCTGGTATATTCTCTACCACCACTTTGNGGGNGTGTGTGTGGTATTTTGTTCTGTTGATTTNCCCCCCTTAGTCCCATGAGACAAGATCTGCCATGTAACCTAGAGCTAGATGGGCAGTCAGCAAATCTCCTTGATCCTCCCATCTCCGCTCCCTCACAGAGCTGGAGTTACAGTTAGGTGAGACAGTACCAGGCTTTTTATATGAATGCTGGGGATTTGAACTCAGCTCCTCCTGCTTGCACATCAAGCACTCTTACCTGCTGAGCTGTCTGCTAAGTCCCATACGTTCTGGGAATTGAACACAGGTCNTCTTGCTTCTGTGGCTGTCACCCACTTTCCTTATGNCACCAGCTCCCCAGCCTCCTCTGCTGCCACTGTCATGACACTGAGGAAGGTGTTTCATCAGAAAAGACAGTTTTCTGCAAGCAGGGCTTGAAGAAATGTGAGACCACGAGACTAAGGTCCAGGAAGAGAGTAAAGATTACCATCTCAGGAAGAGAGGAGAACCTTTCCGGTGGGGAAGAGCACAGAGGCCAAAGGGCCCCTCCAGATGGTAGCCAACAATTCCCCAGACGCCATACACTGGATTAAAGACCTCAGATCAGAAACTAAAGTTGTCTGCGAATCTGGGCATTTTCATTTGGAGCTGTTCAAGCCTGCTAAGCCTGTAGTTCTTGTAAAAATGGAGCTGAGCCTGGGTCCAGTCACCAAAGGTCAAAGTGATTCTTTCGCAGAGACAATCTAAATCTAGATCATATTGAATCCGCTTCCTCTGTGATGCTGAAATATTTTCTGAGGCATTTGTGTTGGAAGTATGAANTGCCCACACTCCCGGTAGAGCCCTGGTCCAATTAAAGATAGATGAAAATCTGCCCAGTGTGGAATCCTTTAACACAAGTGGAGGGGCAGGGAAGGAGGTGTGTGTATTTATAGAAAATCTGATAGAAAACACAACCATGAGACCTCAGGGTGAGCAGGATAAGATATTTACTCGAGACCTATATTTCTTTTAAAAACAATTACTTGGCTATGTATCTAAAGTACCTCATCTGTCATTTAGGATCAAGACAGATTAAGCTTTTGCTCGGGAGTGAATTAGAAGGCCGAAAACTCTGAGCAGCTAAGAGAAGGTATATTAGCTTGTGGAAACTAAAGAACAAGCTGCTCAAGGAGACCTACAAGGGAAGGGAATGTTGTCTTTGAAGTGCAAATATGCTAAGGGAGGCATGGGTCACTGGTGCCTAAAAGAAACATTACAGGGGAGAGTGTTCTTCAGGGATTGTGAGCTCAGGCTTCAGAAGAGGGCATTAGAAGTCTAGAGAGGCAGATGTGGGTNCACAGAGAATATGAGATAACATCGGACCAAAGGGAACAGGTGCGAAGTGTGGACCCTTGACATGGTGTTCCTGTCTCCTTCTAGATTCCTCTTCCCTATATCTGATGTCTCGCTATATCTGAAGTCCACAAGCAACTTACTTTTACTTTGCTTTTCAAACTATTAAAAATACAACTATTAGGGGCTAGAGAGGTGGCTCAGAGGTTAACAGCACTGACTGTTCTTCCAGAGGTCCNGAATTCAATTTCCAGCAACCACATGGTGGCTCACAACCATATGTAATGAGATCTGGTGCCCTCTTCTGTATACATAATAAATAAATCTTTAAAAGAAAATACAACCATTAATTCAGAACCCCACTTTTTTTCNTCATCAAGAATACCAAGTGGTATTGGACATAAATGCATAATACTCCTGTCATCCCAGCACTTGGGAGGTAGAGGCAGAAGAATCAGGAGTTCAAGGTCATCCTCATCTATACAGTGAATTGGAAGCTAGCATGGGACTCCATGAGACTATCTCAATGCCCACAATGATGCAAAGGGAAATAGTCTTTAAAGTAGTAGGTATGAAAAGAGTATCTCTAGTGCATGTAGGTAGAGGAGTACCCTTCGGTTAGTTGAGTCAGTAAAACCCAAAACCTGTGGTGGGCCCATTCTAGTAGGCAGTATACTGGGCTCTGTGCCAGGAGTGTGCCANGTGACAGCCCTGGAAGTGCTGGCATGTGACCTGCAAGAGTAAGAATGCAAGTCTCCTTTGTATCTACTGTGTGACCGACCGTGAGCAAGCNCCTTCCCTCTCTGACCCCCAACTTCCCTGTCTGCAGCCTGGAAATGACATTCCCCTGCCAGGTGGTTGGAGAGCTTGAACCGGGGAGCACAGGTGGCAGGGCAGCATGTCAGTTAGAGGCTGCTAAAAGGCTCCACTCTTATTTCCCTCCCACCACAATCATCTAGGCCAGTGGTTCAAACCTTCCTAATGCTGTGACCCTTTAATACAGGTCCTCAGGTTTTGATGACCCCCAACCGTAACATTACTGTGTTGCCACTTCATAACTGTAATTATGCTACTGTTGTGATTCATAATGTAAATATCTGATATGCAAGATATCTGACATATGACCCCCCAAAAGGGTCTCGACCCACAGGTTAAGAACACTGATCTGTGCCCCTTGTCAAGGAAAGGTTGTCCCCAGTAGGTCTTGGTCTATTAGTGGGCCATGAGTGAGTAGCTCCCATGAGGGTTAGCGCTGTGANCCCCTGGGAACGAAAGCACTGTGGAAATGTAGACATTTGAGGCTAGGATTACAGTTCGTTGAGAACTGCCTGAGCATTGTGGTTTCCTATCAACCTTCAGTTCTGTGTACTGAGCCTTAAAGAGCAGGTGGTAAATGTCCTCAAATTTCATGTGAGTGACACCCAGCCCCTGCCCTTGGAGGAATACAGTCTGGGTAGGGAAGACAAGCATGTTCTAGTTTTAATACGCTAGATTAAGTTCTGAGTCNCTGAAGTCCAAAGGAGAAGAGTAGGCAGCAACTGGCGGGCGTCTTAGGGGAACTTCCACAGTCAAATCCACCCATGTTTCTTAATCCACCTAGTTTACCTTTCCCAAGGGAAATCCAGGCCTAGTGTCAAACTACTGCATGTCAAAAGTTTATCCACATTTTAAAAAATAAATGCTAACAATGATCATGATGGTGATAAGGGGCTGAAGAGATGGCTNATCTGTTAAGAGTGTGTACTGTTCTTGCAGGGTCCCAAGTTCAGTTCCCAGCACCCACACTGGGTACCTCACAACTGCTTATAACTCCACCTTTAGTGGACTTCATCACTTCTCACCTCAGAGGGCACTGTCATGTGCACGTGCGTGTGTGCACACACACATACACACACACAGTTAAAAATAAAATAAGTAAAAGTTTATCCATGTTTTTAAAAGTAAGTTACTTGGAGAAGCACCTTCAAACTATTTGCCATAAGGAAGTCCCCTTTTCTAATACTAGCAGGATTTACTTCTGCAAAAAAGCAAGCATTCTGGAGCTTTGAATGGACATTTCTGGCAGTGTGCATTCTGGAACATGACAGCTATGCAGTGGGGACATTTGGGAAGTGGCCACATAGTAGATGTTCCTAGCAACGTGTCTTCACCCTGTGGTGTCTTTTCCCTGGCTCCAAGGCTGCCCTGACAGATGGTCCTTGGCGGCCATTACTGGCGGCGGGAGAGTGAGGACAGGTGATGATGGACCAGCAGACGGCCATGCCCTGGGAAGAGCTGGTGTGATGGATGAGCCTGGGGTTGAGCGGTTTAGTCAAAACTGCAGGGCCTGAGCCAAAGGCCAGAACCTCTAGAAAATACTTGTATACTTCCTGCACGATGTCCCCGCCGCAGTGTGTCTGTTAATCTAGCAGATTTCTAAATGTCTCATTGTGAATAATGATGCTACTGTTTGGCTGGATGCATGATTCATTCTTGGATCTCTCTCTTTTATCTATGTCACTCACAGATGTGGGAGGAGGCCATCGCCCTGGGCAAGGAACTTGCAGAACAGTACGAAACGGAGATGTTTGATTATGAACAGCTGAGTGAATTGCTGGTAGGCCTTCGCTTTGGGTTTTGTTTTTTTTTCCCTAGATTTTTCTCATTTCAGATTTCACATCGGGATCCACCTCAGATGTTCTCTTGGCTTTGACTTGCTCCAGCTTTGTCATCTTGGGAAATGGTTGTCCTTTATCTGCTGGTTGATTCCAGCCCATGAGCATCCACTTTTTATTCTCATGTAGGCCAAGACATTAAAACTTCCATTAGTGATGCATAACAAGTTCTGACATCCTAAGTACAGGGGTCTTGACAGCCCAGAGTCTCTGAGAGTTTCAGCTAGTTTAAAAGCCCTCACCTTTTCCATGAGAGGAGGCGGACAGGCNGTGACCAGAACCTTGTCATGCTAGGACATCCTCTAAGTCATTAGTTCCTGCCTTCTCAGCCATGCCTTTTGTGTGCACAGCAGACCATGTTTATGATGGAATATTTGTATAAAATTTAAAGCAGAATAATTCTGTCCTTCAAATTCTCCCAGTATCTGATCTGTAGCCTTTAAAAAAACAACAACAAAGACACTAAGAGTGAAGGAAAATCATCTCCTTGGATTATTGAAAATACCCCCAAATCACAACTAGTGACCAAATGTGGCTTGTTTAGGATACCTTGCTGGACAGTATGAAAAATAATGTCAAAACTACCGGATTCTCCCAGGTGCAGGCCTCAGGACCCCAAGAAGAATCCAGAAGGGTAGATACTCCAATTCTCTGTTCAGTCCTAAAATGAGTTTTCTTTCTCCTTCCAGAAAAAGCAGGCGCAATTTTATGAGAACATCGTCAAGGTGATAAGACCCAAGCCAGACTATTTTGCTGTTGGTTACTACGGACAAGGATTCCCTTCATTCCTTCGGGTAAGTTTGAGTCTTCTTGCTCTGTGCAAGCATCGCTCACTCAGCAGAGAGACCCCTTCCAGTCCTGGTGTTTTGCCCAGCAAAGTCATATGCTGACTCTAAGGCACAAGAGAGAGGGACCAAGAATATTTTCTTTGATTATATGAGGATTATATTACACTCTATGGTATGCACACACACACACACACACACACACACACACACATGAACGTGCATACACATAAACACACACATAATTTATTGTTACATATTGCACTTTTTGTGTGTTTTTTTTCCTAAAAGAACTCTCCTCAGAGATTTATATTTGTGTTTAGTTGTGTCAAAGTATACATAGCAAGCTGGGGAGATGGCTCTGTAGGCAAAGCACTTGCCACAAGTTTGAGGACCTATATCCCCAGAACCTACATAAAGTCAGACTCAATAGCGC